>JAQJVL010000016.1:4259221-4329004 GCA_035578905.1 Stictocephala bisonia | reverse complement strand
GCTATTAAGTAAATGATGGCTAGACTAGAACTAAAATAACGATAAGAAAATATTTGTAACAATCTGTTAGTATAACATTTTAAAATATGTTTTTTTAATGTATTATTACTCTCTTTTAGCTCCAACCTTTGATTCTCCTTTTAATATCGTTCATTTATAGCGAAATTCCTATTTTCTTCTTTTCAAACTTTTATTAGAACTAAAGTTAAAATTTCTAAGCTTATCAATTATTGACCATTTAATAATTGATAATTATAAGAGAACTGTATTTTGTTTCAGGAAAATGGAATTTCTGGGAATCCATTTTGTCCCTTTAAATCTTCCCTTAAAGAAAAGACTTGAAACACTGGCAGTTGCTTGGTTTTTCATCATTTACATGATTGTACCTTTCATTTGCTTATTTTTTTACATCTACATCTTATTTTTCACAAGATATTCGTCTGTGGCGATACTGTATGGGATGTGGCTTATATATGATATCAGATGTGCTCATAGAGGTGGGAGAAGGTAATTACAAAAAGATTGCCTTAACTATAGTTAAGTCAATCTCAGTTAGTAACCAGACTGCTCTACACATCCAAGACTAATGTAATTCATATTTGACTTAAAGATACAGAATAAGCTGTGTCCTCATCTCAAATACATACATTAACAATATTTAAAGAGTTCATCTATAGAAGATATTGTTGATAACAAACTAAATAATTAATTATAGTAGTTACATTTCAAAGTTTATTTATTTACTTTTATAACTGTCTGCACTTATTTAAATGGTTTAAGTATTACGTATGAGGAATTTTTAACTCTTTGAAAGGATAAAATTCAATCTTTTTGGTGGAAATAGATTTAGAAGTTGATGTGCTGTTACAAGGTATTGGATAGCGAGAACATCATACCAATTTAATGGTCAGTAATGGAGGAAGATTTAATTTTTTTAGAAATTAATAAATTTTGAATCTAACTAACCAACTTGGTGACAATAGGTAACAAATCTTTTTAATAAAAATGATTTTAATTAACATTGTTATTTGTTTTACTTCTAAACAATATTAATTTAAAACCCATATATGTCCAATTTTTAAAATGATTTTTATTTTCCTATGATTCCATACTTTATTTGACATGTCCTTGTTTACATTTTTCATTTTTTTCATCTCATTTTTAAAATTAGTTATTATTAACCTTATGAACTTGATATTTGAGGGAACAGCCCTTTTTATAATGCTTTTTAAAATTAAATCGATATGCAATCATATAAAATAAAAGCGTGTCTTCCTCCTCTTATTATGAGTAAATATTATCAAAACAGATGTTGTATCGTTAACTATGATAGAAACACTGATTCTGTCACTATGCCAATGACAATTTCCTCTGTAAAATTACACAGTAAAAAGTTTCATTCGCTGATGGATTTGAACTCAAGATCCTTGTTATTGCACCTGGCCACAGACAACACCTTAAACCGCTTGTCCGTTTCAACACCGATAGTGTGATCCATTTATTCATTATGTAACATGCCCCTCCATTTTGGGAGCAGTGGGCATGTATGTGTTAACAAAATATATTTATTATTTTAACTGAATCACCAACAAAGTACAAATTATTAATCTCTTTTTAGGAAATACTACCAATGACTTTTGGTTGACATTGTCTTAATCATAGCAGTTTTATAAAACTATCGTTTGCCTAGACAAAGTCTCTGCATTTATAATTTTTCACAGAAAATAAAATGGGATATTTAGTTTTTAGTATAGATATGTTATTTATTAACGATCAGCAAATTAAAAAAAAGTTATAAAAATATTTATGTTTACAGATTTGAGTGTTATAGAAGCTTAAAAATATGGGATTACTACCAAGCTTATTTCCCTCTGAGTCTACATAAGACTGCAGATATTCCACCGAACCGGAACTACTTATTCTGCGCCTATCCTCATGGACTTTTGTGCTGTGGAGCATATGGTCACTTTGGAACCAACTGTACTGAGTTTAGCAGCCTCTTTCCAAACCTTACACCTTATTTATTGACCTTAAATATTGGTTTCAATATGCCCATAGCAAGGGAAATAATACTAGCAACGGGTAAGACGGAAAATGTTTTTGTATTACACTCTTCCCCTCTTTCCATCACTATAAACAATGGCGGATCCAGAGAGGAGCTAGGTGGGGCTATAGCCCCCCTTGGGTCTCAAATTCACACAGGATAAAACAGTGGTTTATTACACAATTTAAATTTTTTTAATTAAAAAATTATGTTTTGAACAATTTAAATAATATTTGTAAAATATATAATAAAAGTAATAATATTTTGAAAATAATATCCTGTGGCCAACCCAGAAATAAATAAGTAGCTATATTAATACCTCAATGCCAGTCGCAAAAAACGCAGAGCGGACCCCTTTGGGATTGTTTCCCTCCACAAAAAATGCCAAAAACATGGGGTTCTATTTTAATGATTCAGTCTGTAATAAATATTGTATCGTAACACTTGAAGCGTCATTTGACAGATGAAGACCTGATCTAGTAGATCATTAGTTGACTTTTTTTTTAAATAGAGTATTTTATTATTTTTTTACAGTTAAATATGTGAAACTCGCTTGTACGATAACACGGGGCTGGCTGAACAAAACATGCTTTTAATCCCACGTTCCTTTGGACATCAATCAATCAATCAAATCATCTTTATTTTCGTGTACATCGGTACAGTAAATAGTGTTACAATAGTTTACAATTCAATGAAAATCTACAAACTAATACAAAAAATACAGTAAAACAGTTATTACATATTGGTATTAGCCGCTAACTAAGTGTTAATCTTTTAGAGAACTCATCCAGTGAATATGATAGCTTAGATAGCAAGAAAAGTTTAAGTTTAGTTTTGAATATATTTAAGTTTCCTTCATTTTTTAGATCATTTGGCAAGCTATTTATAAATTTTGTCCCAATAAAAGAAGTTTTTTTATTATAGAATGTTAATTTATGTTGTGGTATGTGAATTTCATTTTTCCCTCTGGTATTATAGCTATGTATGTCTTTTCGGAATGTCAGTTTATTTTCATTATTTTTTATGTACAAAATGCAGTCAAAAATATACTGATCGAACACTGTTAGAATCTCTAAGTTTGTAAAGTGTTCTCTAACATGATCATAATATTTAAGATTTAACATTATTCTAATTGCTCTTTTTTGCAATAAGAGTATTCTTTCCAAATTTGTATGTGTACTTGCACCATAAACACAAATACCATAGGATAAATGTGAGTGAATGTTTGCATAATACACAAGTTTTAAAACTGACAACACAAGTTTTAAAACTGGCAAGGTGCAAAGATACAACATTCTTTTTAAAGCATATAATCCAGAGTTGATTTTCCCAATAACATAGTTTATGTGGTTGTCCCAACTTAGATTTTCATCGACCTGAAGACCCAGAAATTTTGTACTCTTTATTTTATTTAAATTATTCCCATTTAGGTTTATTGACGGTTCTACTAAATTATGTCTTTGTTTTGTACTAAAGGAGATAAAATTGGTCTTCTGAATGTTTAAGGTTAAACCAATATTTTGAAAAAAATTATGAAGATTTGACAATTGTACTTGGCAGCCTATTTCTAGATCATCCTGATTAGCTGCAGACACAACCATGTTTGTGTCATCAGCATAGATAACCAGTTCACTATTACTATTGTTTAAGTTAGCTAATACATTAGGCATTCCATGCAAGTAGCAAAGGAACAAAAGTGGCCCAAGAATTGATCCTTGGGGGACACCATGCTCAATTTTCAACATTTTGGATTTTACCTTTGTTATTTTGCCCCTTTTTATTGAGTTATTTTCGACGTATTGGTATCTGTCAGACAGGTATGATTTGAGCCATTTTAGAGCAACCCCACTTATCCCCATTTGTTTTAATTTTTTTAATAGAAGGACATGTGAAATTGTATCGAAAGCTTTTGCCAAGTCCATAAGTATACCAACTAATTTATCGCCTCTATCAATTGCTTCAATAATTGATTCAATGAAATCAACTAATGCTGTTACTACTGATTTCCCTCTCCTAAAACCATGTTGTTGGTCATCAAACAAGTTATTTTCTACCAAATATTTAACAATTTGGTTGTACATCACCCTCTCATAAATTTTCGAGAATGCCGGAAGTACTGAGATGGGACGATAATTTAATTTGTCAGTTCTATCTCCTTTTTTAAAAACAGGGATAACTTTGGAAATTTTGAGTTCCTTAGGAAAAATGCCTGAGATAAGCGAAGAATTTATTAAGTGTACTACCGGTTTAACCATAGATGTAATTGAATATTTTAGTAGTTTTAATGGAATATCATCATATCCACTTGATAAGTTGTTTTTAAAAGCTCCAACAACCTTTAATATGTCCTTTCCATCAACAGGAACACAACGGAAAACTTTGTTAAACATTTCCCCATTCACAGAATCTTCTGCTACCATTTGAAGTTGGGACATTTTATCAGGGATATCTTTTCTCAGATTAGAGGCAGTGTTTATAAAACCCTCATTAAATCTGTTACTTACCAATTTAGGGTCAGTAACGTTCTGGCCATTCTCCACCAAAGTTATTCCATCTACATGATTTTTTTTGCATTTACCCATTTCATCATTTATTATATTCCATGTAGTTTTTCTGGTATTATTTGAATTTTTTATGAGGTTATCAATAAATTCTTTTTTTGCATTAATTACTTTCTTTCTGAAACTTTTCTCTCTTTCCTTTACAACTTTATGTAATACTGGATTATTGACCTGTCTTGCTGTTTTTGCTAAGTATATATTACTTTCTTTCTCTTTCTTTAAATTTATATTGAACCACTTGTTTTTCCTCCTAACTTTCCTAATGGTCTTTTGTAGAAAAATTAAATCAAAATAATATGTAAAAATACCATTAAAAGTTTCAAATTTTTTGTCAACAGGTGCATTATACACCTTAGTCCAATTCTCCTTTGCCAATAAATTGCTAAATATTTTCATGTTTTCCTCAGAAAATTCCCTAACAACCATTGTTCGTCTGTTGTGTAAATTCGAATTGGGTGATTGATTTTTAAGCTCTAGTATTTGGCCATCATGGTCGGAAAGAGCAGTAATGACCCCTGATACTTTTAAATTGTTCCTATTAATGTTTGTAAAGATATTGTCTATACATGTCGATGATGTGTCTGTAACTCTTGTTGGGAAATCGACCAGAAAATACAAGCCATGACTTTTTAAAATGTTATTTAACTCTCTCAATTCTGATGATGGTTGTAAAACATTTATATTAAAATCACCGGCCAGAATTAATTTATTTCCTTTTTTCAAGAGTAAATCAATTAATGAGTTTAACCTGTTTAAAAACTCCATATTTTTCATCTGCGGTTTTCTGTAAATACCAGCTAAAATTATGTTTTCCTTTCCTTCTTTGAAAGTAGCAATGCAACATTCAAACAATTTATCCTCACATAAAGCATCTAAATCTGACATTTTCAATTGTTTTATTTTCAAACTGTCTTCTGATAGTATGGCAACTCCACCTCCAGACATGAATACTAATTTTTAAGCACACATCCATACGCCATCATACCATATTTTGTAGGAAGAAACGATTACAACAGTAGCAAATTGCTGTCTTGAATGTGCAGCCTCGAATTAGCATTAGCGTCTATATGAAAACGTTGTTTTAATCATCAACAAATTGTGACATACAATTTTCAATACGCAGAGATTTTATTTTATTTTTGGTCAGGGAAGTTTGACCAATGTAAACAAGTTTTGTAATCAACCAAATTATCTAATAAATCAATAACGAAATCTCTAAAACTTACAGTTTTCTTTCAAGAGAGCTTAAAATTGTAACCTTTTAGGCATTTTGGCACGTTGAATCTAGTCATTTAAATTGTGTGTGTCTGTGTTTTTACGTTTTCATTTTATGGCTGTTGGAACATGGGCGATTGGGCGCTCCAATGTCTGTTAAGACAACAGTAACATTGACTCCTTGCTACCCAGTCGCCACGGCCGGGCCAAAGTTTCATTAATGGTGTTCGATTGAACATAAGTGTAACACGGGCTTTTTTCGATCGGTGCGAAAGCGAGGGACCCCCGCCTGACATGTGCTAGCAGTTGATTAAATTCACTGGCTTAGTCGGTCACTGCACTGAGCCGGACGAGTCGGCATGGCTATCGCTCTCTCTGTGCCGTATGTAGGAGGCCGAGAGTTGTCAAGACACTCACGCATGACCCGCACAAGGTAGGCCTAGTGGGGCGTGGTGGCTCTCACTCGCTTATACGAGACCACCGCGTAGTATTTAAGGGAGCTTCCCACTGCGTATCCATGACAACGAAATGTTAAAGTGGCACGTCGGTTCAGTGGTAGGAGAAGGCTTATGTTACCTCTCACTTCAATGAGTAGCTTTGTCCCTCTCGCACAGGTTCTCTAATAAGGTTGCAATCAAAGCAGCCAAACTGTAATGTTTGTTTAACTAGACACACCCCATTTTAATCACATTTTTTTTCAATCATCTGTAATAAGTGATATTTTTAAGTTTATGAAGTATATTGAGGATTGACTTTATTTATTATAAATTATTTTATATATTTATTTAAATTTGTCCTGTTAAGGCGGTAATCAGTTATGCAATATGCCATATAAAACTCGAAATAGACTCCAATACTTCCATATGTTTATAACCTTACCTATAAGCAAACAGGTCCAGTGTATTTTTCAGATTCATTCTTAACACAAACAGACTGTACTCTACGAAAAAAAACTACAGCTAGTTGTAAAATATATATTGTAAATACAACTATGTGAATGGTAGATAATATTTGGAGATTTCTAATGCTTCAAGTGTTTAGGAAACAAATACACAACGTTTCGACAGCTGTAACAAAGTTCTTCTTCAGGTGTACTAACTTAGCTTACATCTAAAACTATTTTTTCGCTTTTTTTTCTCTTTCTAATTCAAGAAAAGACTAAAAACTACATGCTTAGATACTACAGATGACTGTTAGAATGTCAAGTGTTCTTAAAAACTATCACACATAACATAATTATACAAAATACGAGGCGTGTTTTTAAAGTAACTATCTTTTTGGAATCCCACCGTTGTAGCACTGCGGTCGGCATTCAATACATGCACGCTGTGTACTACTATCTGTTGGCAAGCCACAGCCGCCATTACGGACCCATTAAAATGTATTTAAGGTCATTTATGACTGTTTTAAATTCCTCATCCAATTAAAAATGCCACCAACAGTAAAGTACATATTGTGATCAGTTTTTGTAACGCTAAGGGCATAAAAGCATCGAAGGAATCTATGAATTTTATTGAGAAAACAGAATGAGTGATAGGATGGTACGGAAATGGGTGAGAGCTTTTAAGGTGGCCATATGAATGTGTATGATGAAGAACAAAGTTGGAAACTTTTACTCATTTACATCATAACTTGGTGCAAAACGTTGATGAAAAAAATTCAAAGAAAACATACGCTTTACAACTGCATCGTTGTGTAGTGTGTCTTCAAGTGTCAAAAAGTTCTATTTATGGAATTGTAACAGAAGGTTTGAAATACCTAGAGTTATGCATACGCTAGGTTCCCAAAATGCTGACGGAGAATCACAAGAACAATGTTTGGACATAATTCAAAGTCGACAATATTTTTAACTGGAGGAGGAATTTTAAACAGTCATAAGTGTCCCTAAATACAGTTGAATGGATCCATAATGATGGCTGTGGTTTGCCAATAGATAGAAGTACCCAGCGCGCATTCGCTGAATGCCGACCGCAGCGCTACAGCGGTGGGATTCCAAAACGGTACTTACTTTTAAAACACGCCTTATTATAAAACAAAACATGAAATACAAAACATGAAAATGTTCAGCAAAGGAGTAGGTTATTGAATTTACAAAATATTCAACTTAACCAACCTGCTTCCAACTGCACTGAAGCAGGGAGGATGGGCTCCTCGCACCACTACACTCACGAGACGAACTCACCACGTACGTCAAAGATGAACTGAATCCTTGATGTAAGCCGAACCGTGGTGGTGGGTGAAGGGTGGTAGCTCTCTCCAAGTAATGCCTAGGTGGACTGTAGAAGGTGATTGGGTGGAGGGGGATGCTGTTGTAATTGTGATTTTTCCTCATGACGAGACTCCAAGCTAGAGTTACGAGGGACAAAGTAAAATAACTCTCCAAGTAGATCTAGTGGAGGGAGCCTAATGGATGCTGGTGTGTAAAATGTCCATATTTTGTGTCCTAACTTTAATTTTGTGAGTGTTCTTGGACGTGCTTCCAAGCTAGTATTTCCGGCGACAAGGCAAATAGATGCTTCCTCCAAGCGGACCTAGGGGCACAGCTTCATTGGGTGAGGTGTACCTGTGGGGGCAGGTGTTACTGTATGTAGTGTATGTGGTTTTTTATTGTTGTTGAAATGAGACTTTAACAGAGGTAACAGAGTGGTTTTACCTTTATGCTACTTTGGCTAATTGGATCATGATTCAATTTAATTTAAGTTCCTTTTAAGAACTTTCTTTTAAAGTAGTGTGTGTAGCTCTGGCTCATGGTATAGTATTTTTGCCTCAATCCATAAAAACTTGTGTTTATTCTCCCATGCATGTATAACTAATTTAGAATTTTATGTTTCACAATTTTTTGTATTTATTTATGCGCACAGAAAGTGGATGTTTAGTAGTAGATACAATTATATGTACTACAATATTAAGTGTGAATGTGGAAGGAAATGCATAGGAGAAACTAAACGCCCACTTCTTGTGCACATAAATAAACACAAAAACAACACAAAATATGATGAAACACAACATTCTAAATTACTTATACATGCATGGGAGAATGAACACAAGTTTTTATAGTATGAGGAAAAAATACTACACCATGAGCCAGAGCAACACACACTACTTTAAATACTACACCATGAGCCAGAGCAACACACACTACTTTAAATATTACACCATGAACCACACTACTTTAAAAGAAAGTTTTTAGAAGGAACTTTAATTAAATTAAATTATGAACCAATTAGCCAAAGTAGCTTAGAGGTAAGACCACTTTGGTTACCTCTGTTAAAGTCTCATTTCAACAACAATAAAAACACCACACACTACATACATGAACACCTGCCCCCACATGTACACCTCACCCAATGAAGCTAAAACGCAAATGCCTCTAGGTGGGAGCATCTATTTGCCTCGTTGCCGGGAATACTAGCTTGGAGGCATGTCCCAAAAGACTCACAACAATTAATTTAGGACACAAAACATGGACATTTTACACACTAGCATCCATCAGGCTCCCTCTGACAGCCGTGCCCCTAGATCCACTTGGAGGAGTTTTTTACCTTATCTCCCACAGCTCTAGCTTGGAGTCTTGTCATGAGAAAAAATCAAACAAAAACATATTTAAAGAATTTTTCAAAAACACAGGGAATATTTCAAACAATTACAACAACCTCCCCTCTCCACCCAATCACCTTCTACAGTCCACATCTGCATCCCTTGGAGCAGGCTACCCCCCTCCTAACACCAGCTTGTCACAAGAATTTGGTTCATTGGAAGCTGGTTAGACAAGTTGAATATTTTGTATATTTAATAACCTGCTTCTTTGCTGAACATTTTCATTTTTTGTATTTCTTTTGTATTTCAAATTGTGTTTTATATTTTGTATGATTATGTTATGTGTGATAGTTTTTAAGAACACTTGACTTTCCAGCAATCATCTGAAGTATCTAGGCATGTACTTTTTAGTCTTTCCTTGAATTAGTAAGAGAAAAAAAGAGGAAAAACCGTTTTAGATGTACGCTAAATTAGTACACTTGAAGACGACAGGAGTTTGTTATACCTGAAGACGACAGGAATTTGTTATACCTGTTGAAACGTTGTATGTTTGTGTGTTGTTAATTAATATTTATTTAAACATATGTTGAAACCATATGTATAATAATTGTTATATTGTTTTGGGTTGAGAGTTTTGAGATAGAGATTAAAGGTGTGGTTATATTTGTTTGTGAGGAGTTATTTTATTAATATAATTAAGATGCCTAGACAGCATCGATCCATGGTGTCAGGTGTAGAAGACAAAGAAGATATAACATTTCGTCCATTACCTATAAATAATCCCGAAAAACTGGATTGGGAAAATCCCAACTGGAAGAATTGGCTTAGACGCTGGGAACGATATAGAGTTGTTTCGAAGCTGAATGAAGCTCCAGAGATTTACCAAGTGAATACTTTGATTTATACTCTAGGAGACGAAACAGAAGACGTTCTGAAGAGGTATCACCTCTCCTCCAAAGAAATGGATAGCTATGATAATGTAATAGATTGTCTAAATGAGTATTTTAAAGGAAAAACAAACGTAGTATATGAACGTACAAGGTTTTTCGGAAGGAACCAGTTGGAAGGAGAACCAGTTGAGAGATTTATTAAAGACTTGCATCATATGTCTGTAAATTGCAAGTTTGGAAACCTTAAAGATGATCTGGTGATGACTAAGATTATACAAGGGATCCAAGATACCAGACTATCGGAAGAAATGCAAATACAAGATAATTTAACTCTGAGAGTGGTGGAAGGAAAGGTGAGACAGGCTGAGACAATGAAGAAACAGCAATCAATAGTTAGAAGTCATGTATCGGAATCTGTTATTGGGATAGCAGCCAAAAAACCATTAAGAAGTCAATTAGAACATGAGCCTGATGAAAACAGGAAATGTTGGAATTGTGGTAAGTCATTTCCTCATGTTAATTCTACATGTCCTACTCTAAAAGTTAAATGCCGGAAATGTTTCAGAGGTGGTCATTTTGAAAAGATGTGTAAAAGCAAAATCAACTATGTTGCGGGTAATGAAAACACTGAATTCCACAATGAATGTAACGCAATTAGATTTAATATCAGAAGCGTTTTTGAATAACACAAACTGTGTTCGATCTCAATCATGGGAAGTAGATTTACTTATAGGGAGTATTTTACTCAAGTTCTGTGTAGATAGTGGCGCAGATGTTACTATGCTTTAAATGCTTTAAAAAGAAATATCGTTTGGATAGTTGTGATTTAAAACTGTTTGGGCCTGGTAGGTCTCCAATACTTGGGAAATTCCTAGCTAGGTTGGTCTACTCTGAGGATAAGACTTGCTGGCAAGATATTTATTTAATGTTGGGAGAGCAAAAACCTTTATTAGGTAGGCCAGCTATTGAAGGATTGGGCCTAATTAAATGGGCGAATTCATTGAAAACCCAAACTCATATAGTGAGTAAATATCCTGAGCTATTTGATGGAATTGGGCTGTTAAAAACTGATGCTTACTCAATTGGCCTAAAAGAAGGTAATCAACCATATGCTATTGGGTGTCCAAGGCGTATTCCTTATAGATTATGATCGAACACTGAAAATGAACTGATCAAATTAGAAGAAAATGGCATGATTTCTAAAGTTAATAAGCCTACTGACTGTGTAGCTGGGATGGTTAGTAGTCCCGAAAGCTAACGGGGATGTTTGTATTTGCATCGACTACACACAGCTGAATGAAGCAATCAAAAGAGAAAGACTGATTCTGCCATCGATGGATGATATACTGGGACAGCTGCAAGGCGCAGAATATTTTTCAAAACTAACTTGTCGGTCGGGTTACTATCAGATACCCTTAGATTCAGAATCGAAGCTGCTCACCACATCTATCATGCACATGGGCAGATATTGCTTCAACAGAATGCCTATGGGTATAACGAGTGCACCTGAAGTATACCACCAGAAAATGACAAAATTATTTCAAGGCCTGGAAGGGGTGTTAACATTGTTAGATGATTCTATTATTTATGGGAAGACTGTAGAGGAACACGACAGTAGGTTGAATGCTGTTTTAAGCAAACTTAAATCACACGGGATTACTTTGAATGAATCAAAATGTATTTTCAGAACCCAAAGACTTAAGTTCTTGGGGAATATCATTTCAAACAGAGGGATCAGCCCGGATAATGATAAAATCAATGCTATATTAAACCTTGAAGCCCCTAAAAACGTACCGGAGGTGCGTAGACTGTTAGGAATGTGTAACTATTACTCAAAATTGTATCCTCAGTTAGCAACAGTTACAGAACCTATACGTGATCTGCTATGGAAACAAAATACCTGGATCTGGGAAACCCAACAAGAAAAAAGTTTTCAAAGTATAAAGAAAATAATGACTCAACCTCCTTTACTAGCGTTCTTTGAAACAAACAGAAAGATCAGAGTAGCTGCTGATGCATCACTTTCTAGATTAGGGGCAGTTCTAGATCAGCAAAATGACAGTGGGGTTTGGAAACCAGTACAGTATGCATCCCGTAGTTTGTCAGACACTGAGAAGAGATATTCCAATATTGAGAGAGAAACACTATAGCGATTGTGTGGGTGTGTGAACGGTTTCAAGAGTTTTTAATAGGTGGAGAAGTGATTATTCAGACGGATCACAAACCACTTTTGACACTTCTAGGACCTAAGCCCTTAAGTGAATTGACGCCAAGGATACAGAAATTTAGAATGCGGCTTATGAGATTTCAGTATATAATGGAGTATGTTCCAGGTAAAGCATTCTACACACCAGATACTTTTTCAAGAACTCCTTTGTAAAATAGTGATAAGGAATTAAGAGAAGAAGAGGATATGGAAATCTTTGTAAGGTGTGTAGGACAACCAAATGTTTCAGACATGCGAATGGAAGAAGTAAAAATAGCCCAAGATGGTGATGAAGAAATCCAAATGGTAAAGGAGTATGTAATGAAGGGGTGGCCGACAGAAATTCCTACAATGTGTGTTCAGTACAGTCGGTTTAAGAATGGATTTTGGATAAATAATGGGGTTTTGATGTATGATCATAGAGTCGTCATTCCCTTCAAATTATGTAATGAAATTTTAGAGAAAATACATGAAGGACATGGTGGTCAAAAGAAGTCATTGTGGAGAGCTAAGGGCACCGTATGGTGGCCTGGTATAAATCAAGATGTAATAAATAAAGTTTCAAAGTGCAGAGCTTGCATAGAACAGAGAACACAACCACCGGAACCCCTGATGCCTACTCCGGTTCCTCAGAGACCTTGGCAAGTACTGGGTCTTGATTACTGTAAGGTTAATGGATCCTGGTATCTGGTTGTAGTAGATTATTTTTCTAGATATATTGATGTACAAAACACGAAGTGTGATTTAAAATCAAATACAGCCAAAAAATACCTAAAAAGATTATTTGCATTGTTTGGCATTCCCGATGTTGTACGATGTGACCAAGGAACTAATTTCTACAGTTTCGAAATGAAGGAGTTCGCTAAAGCTTGGGGATTTCACATAGTACCTAGTAGTGCAAAGTATCCCCAAAGTAATGGGTTTGTGGAGGCTATCGTGAAAATAGCAAAAAGAAAAATCTTAAAAGGAGATGTGGAGTTGGGTTTACTTGCTTACCGTACCACTAAAACAGAGCTGGGATACAGCCCTTGTGAATGGTTGATGGGGCGACAAATTAGGGGAACTTTACCAATACATCCAATAAACTTAGAACCGAAATGGCCTGACCTGGAGGAGTTCAAAAAGAATGATGAGCGAAGAAAGAACAGGTGAAAAAAAATTATGATTTAAGACATAAAACCAAAGACTTGCCAGAACTTCAAGAGGGACACATTGTATGGGTGAAAGATAGAGGACAGTATGGAAAAATTGTTCGGAAAATAAAAGGAGTACCAAGTCGCTATGAGGTAAGAATGGGGAATGGTGGAGTAGTTGACCGAAATAGATGCATGCTGATTATTACTTGAAAATTGAACTTATTTGAAAAAGAAGGAGAGATGTGTTGTTAATTAATATTTATCTAAACATATGTTGAAACCATATGTATAATAATTGTTATATTGTTTTGGGTGGAGAGTTTTGAGATAGAGATTAAAGGTGTGGTTATATTTGTTTGTGAGGACTTATTTTATTAATATAATTAAGATGCCTAGACGGCATCAATCCAGTTTGTTTCCTAAACGCTTGAAGCATTGGAAATCTCCAAATAGTATCTACCAATCATGAACACCAATGCTAATAAATAACTTTCAAACACCACAATGATGTGTTTAAATCCAAAGATTAAATTTTTTATCTGTTCAATGGTTTATTTGTTCTTATTTCAATTTTAATGAATGGAAAAAAGGCCTATTTTGAACAGGAATACACAAAATTAAACTTATCAAAGCTTTTGCCATTTACAAAATGTCCTTCCTGCCTTCATATTGAACTAGCGTTTACTATTACAATATGGCCTTCTCAACTAACATTGAACTGTCTATTTTTAACCAGGAATGTGTGCGGCTTCAAGGGAAAGTATTCTTCATCTATTGCAAGACTCGTCACATCACAAAGTTGTAGTTTTGATGGTAGGAGGAGCTGAAGAAGCAAGTTACTGCAGACCTAACACATACAGAATTATATTAAAAAAAAGGAGGGGATTCATTAGAATTGCACTAGAAACAGGGTAAGTAGACCTATGTAATGTTAATTGTCCTATATAATTGCACTAGAAACAGGGTAAGTAGACCTATGTAATGTTAATTGTCCTATATAATTGCACTAGAAACAGGGTAAGTAGACCTATGTAATGTTAATTGTCCTATATAATTTTTAAAATTTCATAAATGAAACAAGATATTTAAACTGCATCAAAGAACATAATCTTGATTGAGAATCTTCATTAAAGACCTGAATCTTAAATGAGAATCTTCTTATGAACTATATATACAGGATATTCATTTGAAAACTTGCTACATTTGTTGTCTTTGTTAGCAAAATTTATTTCATATTGTTGCCTTGAATTCAAATTCTAGCTTGTAGTGCATCAAATTAAAGCCAATAAAAAATATAGAGTTCTGGTAAATAATGTTTACCAACTGACACTGTGAAATTGCCACATTTGTTGCTTTTGTTCAATAAGAACAAGTTCACAAAGTTCTGTTTAAGGGGATCTTTATTACTTACTAGCCGAGTACTTATTACGCTTATATGCTTTGCTACGGTTATTTACTTAATTACTTAGCGCGGTAAGTTAATTGAAAATAAAAGAAAAGTAAGAATTAATAAGAAATTTAAAATAATATTTTAAACTGAATCCAACAGGAGTAGTAGTATAAGAAAGCACGGAAGCGGTCTGTAACAGAACAGCAACTGGACTGAACAAACCACACTGTGTGCAAGAATGTCGGTTCTCTGAGGGAGGGAGGTGTGTTATTGACCTTTAGACTAAGCCCAGAAATTCATGACCGAGTCTGACATCAATTTTATGCATCACACCCTCTTTAACTGTTAGTTTTATATAAGTAAAAAACAGCTAACTAAACAACCTTCGTTAAATTTAGATCAGTAGCTACTCAAGTGACTACAAAAGTCGTTATATAAAAATTTAATATAGATAGATGTACGTGCAACGGTTCAATATCCTAGGTCCTATCATTGTAGACATAAAGTTATTATAGTTGGTCAGAATTAGTAAAGAAATAATATATTATTTTATCCCGGTAACGTTATCTTATTCCTAAAACTAAAACACTATAAGAAAAAAACTGGCTATAAAATTTAACTAAATTAGTCAAATACAGCACTTATGGCCGACATATTGCTTTTCATATTTATTTTTAAATATTGTTTTTGGGCTGTTCTGGCGCTAAAGCTGTTGAAATTTGTTGAAAACTACATTCTTTACCATAATACTATGTGTTAAAAAAGTTAAACCAACTAATTATTAGAGAAATATTTGCCAAAAACAGCGTGATTTCTCCACTTTTTGATCAAATTTTGGAAGTTTGTGCTTTTTTAAGCCAAACGGCGAGAGATATGAAAAAAAGGCAAGAGACCAAAGTTGTAGATAATCTAATTCCAGACTAACGATTTTCTGTCAAATTTTAAATTTGATGAACAGTTAAGCCAGTAGAGCCAAAAAACTGGATCGACTACACTACGCTTTTGGGGCTTTTGGCAACCCCAAAATCCCCCTTAGAGTTGGAATTTCCAAAAATCCTTTCTTATTGCACGCATTCAGTATGCAAGGAATATTGTGTAAAAATTTCAGCTTCCTAGGTATTACCGTTTGGGCTGTAGAGCGATCAGTGAGTGAGTCAGTCAGTGAGTGGTATTTGGCTTTTATATATACAGTATATAGATAGATTGGGAGAACAAAAAAGAAAATATTTCCAAAGAAAGGTTTGTTACCTCTCACCCAAACTAAAAATTTTCAAATTGATTCCTATAGCTTGTAGTGCCTCAAATAAAAACCTATAAAAAATTTTGAAATCACAACAACTGACATTGAGTATAAAAAAATACTTTTCAGTGTTTCCAAAAAACATTTTTAACACGTGTTAAAGGTAAAGTTATACTACAAAACCTTTTAAAGGTAAAGTATTTAAACCTGCCTAACTTAGATATTTTTAGTGAAATATGTATAATTTTCAGTTATTCAAATTATTATAAAAACACCACTCCTATTTTTAGGTTTTTTAACTTTATCTAAACATTTTCTAAGAGAACAATCGGTGTGTGACCACCCATTGTAAAGTCCTAGTATTGCCAAGTAATTTGGCATAAAATATTTTTAAATTGCATTTACATTACCACTAAATAGTACATTTTAATCAGTTCAAAGAAATGTACATTGCCATATCTTGTACTGAAGAATTTTTCTTTGATCCAATTTATATGGTAAGAAAAAAATGATTATACTATACGCTGATGGAAATATGTTTCCATCTAAGGCTTCTCTTGATGAGTTTTTGGTCAATAAACATGTGGTTTTACAATTATAGAGGCCACAATGATTAAAAGCATAACAAAAGTTGAAAAAAATGTGACAGAATGTAGGTAAAAAAATAAAGAAGGTTACTGTACTTTAATTGGTTTTAAAATACTGTATCAGTCATCTAGAAATTCCAACTATTTGAAATTTGTAAATTTTAATGCAGACTTAAAAAGACCAGTGGCCTTGAATGGAGGAGTAGGGAAAAGATGGGTGAAATGCCGCCAAAAAAGGGGATTTCTGCGTCAAATTGACCTTTGGACCCACTTTTCTGGCCTCTGATTGGTCGAGAGCGGTCACGTGACCTTTCCAAGATGGCGGCGCCCATTTCCCGCCAAATTTCCTAACCTAACCTAACCTAACCTCAAATTTCCATTTCCCGCCAAATTTCCTAACCTCACTTTTCCTAACCTCAAATTCCCGCCAAATTTCCTAACCTCAAATTTGTTTCCCGCCAAATTTCCTAACCTCAAATTTCCCCCCCCCAAATTACCCCGTTTCCCTCACATTTCTCCCCATTCCCCTCCCCAATTACCCGATTTCCCTTACATTTCCCTCCATTCCCCCCCCCAAATTACCCGATTTCCCTCAAATTTCCCGAATTTCCCTCAATTTCCCAAAATTTCCCACATTTCCCCCCAAATTACCCTCAAATTTCCCTCAAATTACCCATTTTCCCTCACATTTCCCCCAAATTACCCTCAAATTTCCCTCAAATTCCCAAATTACCCCCAAATTCCCCTCAAAATACCCAATTTCCCACACATTTCCCCCAAATTACCCTCAAATTTCCCTCAAATTACCCATTTTCCCTCACATTTCCCCCCAAATTCCCAAATTACCCCCAAATTCCCCTCAAAATACCCAATTTCCCACACATTTCCCTCAAAATACACAATTTCCCACACATTTCCCCCAAATTACCCTCAAATTTCCCTCAAATTACCCATTTTCCCTCACATTTCCCCCCAAATTCCCTTGTTATACTACATAAAATTCACTTTTTTTGTCCAATATGGCGTCTTTTTCCATGATATACTATATAAAATGGACTTTTTTTGTCCAATATGGCGTCTTTTTCCATGTTAGACTATATAAAATGGACTTTTTTTGTCCAATATGGCGTCTTTTTCCATGATATACTATATAAAATGGACTTTTTTTGTCCAATATGGCGTCTTTTTCCATGTTAGACTATATAAAATGGACTTTTTTGTCCAATATGACGTCTTTCCCACCCAAAATTCCCTCCAAAATTCCTTATCCAATATGGCGGACTTTACACTATAATAAATGTAAAAAGATGACAACCGGATCCAAGATGGCGGGTACTTCCGGCGACCGTTGGCTACCTTCGTACGCTCTTAGCCTATGATGCACACGTCGTCTGCTGGTTGGGTGGGCATGCGCATGGACTTGCTACTCTGTGGATTATTTCATATACTCTATGTGCTCGACCCGATCGTAGCGGACCTGGTGGCAAAACTTAGCGCATCCTTTTGGAACATGGCGCCTTCGGAAGGGAAGTCCCCGGGGGAAAATTCCCTCCCTCAAATTACCTCGGTATACTATACAAAATGCACTCTTCCCATCTCATACTATATAAAATGCTAAAGATGGCGGCCATTTACATATGTACTATATAAAATGCTTTCGTGTACTTCCGGCAACCGTCGGCTACCTTCGTACACGTCGTCTGCTGGTCTGACGCACACCCAAATGCCACGCTCTGATTGGTTACCTCCCTACTTTACAAATAATATTTCTCACACGTACTGTTAGACTACTTATTTAATTTAATTTTTCTCAAAGTTTAACAAATACACAGTTAACATACGCTCTTAGCTTTGGGTACTCATCCACGGCTTCCTACACTGTTACCTATATCGAATCACAGTTCATCCTCAAGCCCCTACTTAACACTCTAGGCAACCCGCAATACACGTTTTTAATTAATTATTTATTCAAAAATGAAGGGACAATTCTTTTTATTTAATCTGTTTATAATTTGTAATACACTGTTATCCTATCCATTTTAATTAATTTTTTATTTTATATTAAATACACAGTTAACATACGCTCTTACCTTCAACTACCATCTACTTCTGGATACCTTTGTATTAACCTGACATCCTCTAAACCTAATACGCTAGCTTAACGCTCTTACACTAGAGCCCTCATGCCTAACCGAACTATCCAACTGTACTTACAAAGTCTACTCGAGCTTTTTCGGTCCGTTATTGGTCACAAGCTTCAAATTTTCTTTCATTAACTATAACAATTTCCTATTTTCACTCACCTTTGCGTGCATGTACATCTTACCTAGGTTACATTACTTACGTTTATTATCAATTCTGTGGACTCAAATACCCCACTTCCCATTCACGTACTTATCCAGAACCCATCAGCCCCCCTACATAACGAAACAAGCACACCTACCTTCACTTCCTCTCCACAAACATTCCTTCCTTTGTACCGACACTCAAGGACTAATTCACTAACATTTCACAACCTATATACTAGTTACTGGACTGCAGTGCACTGGCAGCCCAAGAGTTCTCGCGCAACACAAGCTGACCTTTGAGGTCAGTGTTATATTGATTGCTATTTTAATTGGCACCGCATGGACACTCCACATGTTTATCAACCACATGCTAACCCAAGAGGTCAAGTTTTGTGATATCAGTCTGAGGTCAGTTTTATATTGTTTCCTATTAAAATATAAAGTGTTTGGTTTCAAATATACAGATTTTACTTAACCTACCAATTGAACAAGTTTCAAACATGTATGACCCGGCAACCTTACCATATTTCGTCTATTATTAAACAAAACGAAAGAATTATTGGTATTATAGTCCCGTACTTTAAAAAAAAGAGAGCAATAATAATTTATTTACACACTACGTTTTATTCAGTAAAATCAATTGATATTCTTGTTATTACCAATTATCATACGTAATACATAGAACCTTTTACAATAATTTGTGCTTTATATTTAAATTATTACGAGTAAACTTAATTTTAACAAAGTTTTATCAATTTGTTTTGTTGTAAATTCCATAATTTATAAAAATGCTAACACATTACATGTGTAATAATGAGAGATCGTACATCAAATTATACCGTATTTTCTAAAGTTTTTATAGTTTAGGTAGGATTTTAAACAATATGTATAGCATTTATAACCGAATTATTGTATGTTAACCAACCTAAACTTACAAATAACAATTATTATATCCACAAACACATGATAAATGAAGTGTAATAACCTCAAACACAAGATAATTCCTCACACTTTATATACACCATAGCAATACACTATTTACTGTATTTGAGACGTTAATCGTAGAGGTATGGGTCTTGAATGAATGTAGTCTTTGTTACTAACTAAGGCTGCTGGACCCTTTGATATATGCCATGGAACCCAAACCACATAGTAATGATTTTATTTTAAACAAACTGTCAGTTTAAAAAACATTCTAACAGAAGAGTAAATTCCATCCAAAAGTAAGAAAAAATCAAAGATACATACAAATTTCAGAAAAAAGAGTCATTTTACACAAAAAATGTGTTGAAACATTGTTCAAATCAAGGAATAACTACCAACATAGTACTCTCCAAACCCCTTAAAGTTGAGTTAAAATGCACATAAATAGGGATATTTGTGTACAAAACATGTTATAATTCCCTAAAAGCATTAAAATGCAGTGTCATAACAATGATATTCACCCTAAACATTAAAAATTCCTTTAAAATACTCTTATAGAACCTTTAAAAACTTAATTTGAGCTCAAAACAACGTACAAAACTGATGTAACACTTGTAAATTAATTGTTTAACCTACATAGCTATTTAGTTGACTCCAAACATTTGACAAAGTGTAAGTACCCAATAGGAATAAATTCTCCAGGACAACTATGACATGGAACCCAAACCACATAGTATTGATTTTATTTTAAACAAACTGTCAGTTTAAAAAACATTCTAACAGAAGAGTAAATTCCATCCAAAAGTAAGAAAAAATCAAAGATACATACAAATTTCAGAAAAAAGAGTCATTTTACACAAAAAATGTGTTGAAACATTGTTCAAATCAAGGAATAACTACCAACATAGTACTCTCCAAACCCCTTAAAGTTGAGTTAAAATGCACATAAATAGGGATATTTGTGTACAAAACATGTTATAATTCCCTAAAAGCATTAAAATGCAGTGTCATAACAATGATATACACCCTAAACATTAAAAATTCCTTTAAAATACTCTTATAGAACCTTTAAAAACTTAATTTGAGCTCAAAACAACGTACAAAACTGATGTAACACTTGTAAATTAATTGTTTAACCTACATAGCTATTTAGTTGACTCCAAACATTTGACAAAGTGTAAGTACCCAATAGGAATAAATTCTCCAGGACAACTATGACATGGAACCCAAACCACATAGTATTGATTTTATTTTAAACAAACTGTCAGTTTAAAAAACATTCTAACAGAAGAGTAAATTCCATCCAAAAGTAAGAAAAAATCAAAGATACATACAAATTTCAGAAAAAAGAGTCATTTTACACAAAAAATGTGTTGAAACATTGTTCAAATCAAGGAATAACTACCAACATAGTACTCTCCAAACCCCTTAAAGTTGAGTTAAAATGCACATAAATAGGGATATTTGTGTACAAAACATGTTATAATTCCCTAAAAGCATTAAAATGCAGTGTCATAACAATGATATTCACCCTAAACATTAAAAATTCCTTTAAAATACTCTTATAGAACCTTTAAAAACTTAATTTGAGCTCAAAACAACGTACAAAACTGATGTAACACTTGTAAATTAATTGTTTAACCTACATAGCTATTTAGTTGACTCCAAACATTTGACAAAGTGTAAGTACCCAATAGGAATAAATTCTCTATAATGTTCACATTTTAAGCTTGATTTTAACAAAACCTGGTGCTATTGATTCTTTGCACATTAAACAAATAAACAAATAGTTAGTTGAAACGTCTCTGTTGTAGAAACCGTGGTATTAACAGTAAGAAAGTTTGGTTTCTTTTGACTATAATATACTCGATCAGAAAATGTATATACACCACTCCCAAAGACCCAAACACATGAAGAACCTAGAACATACAACACCCTTGATAGATCACCTTCCTATTCATCATATAAGGCCCTTGTTTGTCCACCCAGCTATTCTATGAAATTAAGTGGCAGAGAGGACTTTATAGCCCTAAATTCGCCTTATAAAGTAACAATAAAGTAGTTTTCATGTAATTTCCATCCAAAATACATATACAAACTACCTACCAAGCTCCATTACCCTACCTATACATTAGTAAGACTCTCCTACCCACTTAGCCAACACACAGCTATCTTTACAGACCAACTACCCTCCCAACCAATTTAACAAACACAACTGTCGATTGACACTCCACCTTCCCAAAGCATAAGACTTTTGAAAGACCACCTACCAAAGATACAAAAATCATGATAAACAAACTACACACTCTGCAGACATGACTTAATATACCATCATACTAACATGAAAATAGTCCTATTGACATACCCCTACCTATCCAATATACGTACCACACACCATACATACAAGACTTATGTTTACCCACCCACATACTAATCAAACAAGACTCATGATTGACCATCCATCTCCGTAACATTCATGGATGACCACCTACCAAACATACATACCACACATCATAAAATCATGACTTAACAATCCACCAACCTACTCAACACCTCTGATACACCATTCCTTTGAACATTACATAAAACCTGTGATATTCCACCCAATCACCAAACATACATGACTCTTAATAGACCAATCCACCTACCTCTGTACACACAATTCCTTAGGACACACCCTACACATACCACTCATCCTACAGACAAAACTCCTAGAGAACTACCCATCCACCATAAAAAACACTATTGCTTCATATAATCATGTTTCAAAATAACATTATTACACTGTAAGATAGGTTTAATATAGCTAAAGACCTAAAGTGTTTCGTAAAATTCTGTTTTCTCTAGAAATATGAGAGTCGTTGGTCGAAAACATCCAAACTAAACATAGAAAATAAGAATCAGCTAGTAGTTTCATAGAAATTCTGCTATACAACTAAAAAAATATGAGAAAAAATTAGGTTTAAAAACAATGAACACAGAAAAAATTAGGTTTAAAAACAATGAACACAGAAAAAATTAGGTTTAAAAACAATGAACATAGAAAAAGTTAGGTTAAAAAATGAACATAGAAAAAGTTAGGTTAAAAAAATGAACACAGAAAAAGTTAGGTTAAAAAAATGAACACAGAAAAAATTAGGTTTAAAAACAATGAACACAGAAAAAATTAGGTTTAAAAACAATGAACATAGAAAAAGTTAGGTTAAAAAAATGAACATAGAAAAAGTTAGGTTAAAAAAATGAACACAGAAAAAGTTAGGTTAAAAAAATGAACATAGAAAAAGTTAGGTTAGCAAACATCAGAAAAGTTCAGTTAAAATTAACAAAACTCATAAAATGGGACATTTTTTGACTTTTGTTAATTTTAACAACTTTTCGGAAAAGTAAGGATAGCAATCAACCTTTCGGTTGTTTGCTAGACTTACTTTTCTGATGTTTGCTAACCTAACTTTTTCTATGTTCATTTTTTTAACCTAACTTTTTCTGTGTTCATTTTTTTAACCTAACTTTTTCTATGTTCATTTTTTTAACCTAACTTTTTCTATGTTCATTGTTTTTAAACCTAATTTTTTCTGTGTTCATTGTTTTTAAACCTAATTTTTTCTGTGTTCATTTTTTTAACCTAACTTTTTCTGTGTTCATTTTTTTAACCTAACTTTTTCTATGTTCATTGTTTTTAAACCTAACTTTTTCTATGTTCATTGTTTTTAAACCTAATTTTTTCTGTGTTCATTGTTTTTAAACCTAATTTTTTCTGTGTTCATTGTTTTTAAACCTAATTTTTTCTCATATTTTTTTAGTTGTATAGCAGAATTTCTATGAAACTACTAGCTGATTCTTATTTTCTATGTTTAGTTTGGATGTTTTCGACCAACGACTCTCATATTTCTAGAGAAAACAGAATTTTAGGAAACACTTTAGGTCTTTAGCTATATTAAACCTATCTTACAGTGTAATAATGTTATTTTGAAACATGATTATATGAAGCAATAGTGTTTTTTATGGTGGATGGGTAGTTCTCTAGGAGTTTTGTCTGTAGGATGAGTGGTATGTGTAGGGTGTGTCCTAAGGAATTGTGTGTACAGAGGTAGGTGGATTGGTCTATTAAGAGTCATGTATGTTTGGTGATTGGGTGGAATATCACAGGTTTTATGTAATGTTCAAAGGAATGGTGTATCAGAGGTGTTGAGTAGGTTGGTGGATTGTTAAGTCATGATTTTATGATGTGTGGTATGTATGTTTGGTAGGTGGTCATCCATGAATGTTACGGAGATGGATGGTCAATCATGAGTCTTGTTTGATTAGTATGTGGGTGGGTAAACATAAGTCTTGTATGTATGGTGTGTGGTACGTATATTGGATAGGTAGGGGTATGTCAATAGGACTATTTTCATGTTAGTATGATGGTATATTAAGTCATGTCTGCAGAGTGTGTAGTTTGTTTATCATGATTTTTGTATCTTTGGTAGGTGGTCTTTCAAAAGTCTTATGCTTTGGGAAGGTGGAGTGTCAATCGACAGTTGTGTTTGTTAAATTGGTTGGGAGGGTAGTTGGTCTGTAAAGATAGCTGTGTGTTGGCTAAGTGGGTAGGAGAGTCTTACTAATGTATAGGTAGGGTAATGGAGCTTGGTAGGTAGTTTGTATATGTATTTTGGATGGAAATTACATGAAAACTACTTTATTGTTACTTTATAAGGCGAATTTAGGGCTATAAAGTCCTCTCTGCCACTTAATTTCATAGAATAGCTGGGTGGACAAACAAGGGCCTTATATGATGAATAGGAAGGTGATCTATCAAGGGTGTTGTATGTTCTAGGTTCTTCATGTGTTTGGGTCTTTGGGAGTGGTGTATATACATTTTCTGATCGAGTATATTATAGTCAAAAGAAACCAAACTTTCTTACTGTTAATACCACGGTTTCTACAACAGAGACGTTTCAACTAACTATTTGTTTATTTGTTTAATGTGCAAAGAATCAATAGCACCAGGTTTTGTTAAAATCAAGCTTAAAATGTGAACATTATAGAGAATTTATTCCTATTGGGTACTTACACTTTGTCAAATGTTTGGAGTCAACTAAATAGCTATGTAGGTTAAACAATTAATTTACAAGTGTTACATCAGTTTTGTACGTTGTTTTGAGCTCAAATTAAGTTTTTAAAGGTTCTATAAGAGTATTTTAAAGGAATTTTTAATGTTTAGGGTGAATATCATTGTTATGACACTGCATTTTAATGCTTTTAGGGAATTATAACATGTTTTGTACACAAATATCCCTATTTATGTGCATTTTAACTCAACTTTAAGGGGTTTGGAGAGTACTATGTTGGTAGTTATTCCTTGATTTGAACAATGTTTCAACACATTTTTTGTGTAAAATGACTCTTTTTTCTGAAATTTGTATGTATCTTTGATTTTTTCTTACTTTTGGATGGAATTTACTCTTCTGTTAGAATGTTTTTTAAACTGACAGTTTGTTTAAAATAAAATCAATACTATGTGGTTTGGGTTCCATGTCATAGTTGTCCTGGAGAATTTATTCCTATTGGGTACTTACACTTTGTCAAATGTTTGGAGTCAACTAAATAGCTATGTAGGTTAAACAATTAATTTACAAGTGTTACATCAGTTTTGTACGTTGTTTTGAGCTCAAATTAAGTTTTTAAAGGTTCTATAAGAGTATTTTAAAGGAATTTTTAATGTTTAGGGTGAATATCATTGTTATGACACTGCATTTTAATGCTTTTAGGGAATTATAACATGTTTTGTACACAAATATCCCTATTTATGTGCATTTTAACTCAACTTTAAGGGGTTTGGAGAGTACTATGTTGGTAGTTATTCCTTGATTTGAACAATGTTTCAACACATTTTTTGTGTAAAATGACTCTTTTTTCTGAAATTTGTATGTATCTTTGATTTTTTCTTACTTTTGGATGGAATTTACTCTTCTGTTAGAATGTTTTTTAAACTGACAGTTTGTTTAAAATAAAATCAATACTATGTGGTTTGGGTTCCATGTCATAGTTGTCCTGGAGAATTTATTCCTATTGGGTACTTACACTTTGTCAAATGTTTGGAGTCAACTAAATAGCTATGTAGGTTAAACAATTAATTTACAAGTGTTACATCAGTTTTGTACGTTGTTTTGAGCTCAAATTAAGTTTTTAAAGGTTCTATAAGAGTATTTTAAAGGAATTTTTAATGTTTAGGGTGAATATCATTGTTATGACACTGCATTTTAATGCTTTTAGGGAATTATAACATGTTTTGTACACAAATATCCCTATTTATGTGCATTTTAACTCAACTTTAAGGGGTTTGGAGAGTACTATGTTGGTAGTTATTCCTTGATTTGAACAATGTTTCAACACATTTTTTGTGTAAAATGACTCTTTTTTCTGAAATTTGTATGTATCTTTGATTTTTTCTTACTTTTGGATGGAATTTACTCTTCTGTTAGAATGTTTTTTAAACTGACAGTTTGTTTAAAATAAAATCATTACTATGTGGTTTGGGTTCCATGGCATATATCAAAGGGTCCAGCAGCCTTAGTTAGTAACAAAGACTACATTCATTCAAGACCCATACCTCTACGATTAACGTCTCAAATACAGTAAATAGTGTATTGCTATGGTGTATATAAAGTGTGAGGAATTATCTTGTGTTTGAGGTTATTACACTTCATTTATCATGTGTTTGTGGATATAATAATTGTTATTTGTAAGTTTAGGTTGGTTAACATACAATAATTCGGTTATAAATGCTATACATATTGTTTAAAATCCTACCTAAACTATAAAAACTTTAGAAAATACGGTATAATTTGATGTACGATCTCTCATTATTACACATGTAATGTGTTAGCATTTTTATAAATTATGGAATTTACAACAAAACAAATTGATAAAACTTTGTTAAAATTAAGTTTACTCGTAATAATTTAAATATAAAGCACAAATTATTGTAAAAGGTTCTATGTATTACGTATGATAATTGGTAATAACAAGAATATCAATTGATTTTACTGAATAAAACGTAGTGTGTAAATAAATTATTATTGCTCTCTTTTTTTTAAAGTACGGGACTATAATACCAATAATTCTTTCGTTTTGTTTAATAATAGACGAAATATGGTAAGGTTGCCGGGTCATACATGTTTGAAACTTGTTCAATTGGTAGGTTAAGTAAAATCTGTATATTTGAAACCAAACACTTTATATTTTAATAGGAAACAATATAAAACTGACCTCAGACTGATATCACAAAACTTGACCTCTTGGGTTAGCATGTGGTTGATAAACATGTGGAGTGTCCATGCGGTGCCAATTAAAATAGCAATCAATATAACACTGACCTCAAAGGTCAGCTTGTGTTGCGCGAGAACTCTTGGGCTGCCAGTGCACTGCAGTCCAGTAACTAGTATATAGGTTGTGAAATGTTAGTGAATTAGTCCTTGAGTGTCGGTACAAAGGAAGGAATGTTTGTGGAGAGGAAGTGAAGGTAGGTGTGCTTGTTTCGTTATGTAGGGGGGCTGATGGGTTCTGGATAAGTACGTGAATGGGAAGTGGGGTATTTGAGTCCACAGAATTGATAATAAACGTAAGTAATGTAACCTAGGTAAGATGTACATGCACGCAAAGGTGAGTGAAAATAGGAAATTGTTATAGTTAATGAAAGAAAATTTGAAGCTTGTGACCAATAACGGACCGAAAAAGCTCGAGTAGACTTTGTAAGTACAGTTGGATAGTTCGGTTAGGCATGAGGGCTCTAGTGTAAGAGCGTTAAGCTAGCGTATTAGGTTTAGAGGATGTCAGGTTAATACAAAGGTATCCAGAAGTAGATGGTAGTTGAAGGTAAGAGCGTATGTTAACTGTGTATTTAATATAAAATAAAAAATTAATTAAAATGGATAGGATAACAGTGTATTACAAATTATAAACAGATTAAATAAAAAGAATTGTCCCTTCATTTTTGAATAAATAATTAATTAAAAACGTGTATTGCGGGTTGCCTAGAGTGTTAAGTAGGGGCTTGAGGATGAACTGTGATTCGATATAGGTAACAGTGTAGGAAGCCGTGGATGAGTACCCAAAGCTAAGAGCGTATGTTAACTGTGTATTTGTTAAACTTTGAGAAAAATTAAATTAAATAAGTAGTCTAACAGTACGTGTGAGAAATATTATTTGTAAAGTAGGGAGGTAACCAATCAGAGCGTGGCATTTGGGTGTGCGTCAGACCAGCAGACGACGTGTACGAAGGTAGCCGACGGTTGCCGGAAGTACACGAAAGCATTTTATATAGTACATATGTAAATGGCCGCCATCTTTAGCATTTTATATAGTATGAGATGGGAAGAGTGCATTTTGTATAGTATACCGAGGTAATTTGAGGGAGGGAATTTTCCCCCGGGGACTTCCCTTCCGAAGGCGCCATGTTCCAAAAGGATGCGCTAAGTTTTGCCACCAGGTCCGCTACGATCGGGTCGAGCACATAGAGTATATGAAATAATCCACAGAGTAGCAAGTCCATGCGCATGCCCACCCAACCAGCAGACGACGTGTGCATCATAGGCTAAGAGCGTACGAAGGTAGCCAACGGTCGCCGGAAGTACCCGCCATCTTGGATCCGGTTGTCATCTTTTTACATTTATTATAGTGTAAAGTCCGCCATATTGGATAAGGAATTTTGGAGGGAATTTTGGGTGGGAAAGACGTCATATTGGACAAAAAAGTCCATTTTATATAGTCTAACATGGAAAAAGACGCCATATTGGACAAAAAAAGTCCATTTTATATAGTATATCATGGAAAAAGACGCCATATTGGACAAAAAAAGTCCATTTTATATAGTCTAACATGGAAAAAGACGCCATATTGGACAAAAAAAGTCCATTTTATATAGTATATCATGGAAAAAGACGCCATATTGGACAAAAAAAGTGAATTTTATGTAGTATAACAAGGGAATTTGGGGGGAAATGTGAGGGAAAATGGGTAATTTGAGGGAAATTTGAGGGTAATTTGGGGGAAATGTGTGGGAAATTGTGTATTTTGAGGGAAATGTGTGGGAAATTGGGTATTTTGAGGGGAATTTGGGGGTAATTTGGGAATTTGGGGGGAAATGTGAGGGAAAATGGGTAATTTGAGGGAAATTTGAGGGTAATTTGGGGGAAATGTGTGGGAAATTGGGTATTTTGAGGGGAATTTGGGGGTAATTTGGGAATTTGAGGGAAATTTGAGGGTAATTTGGGGGAAATGTGAGGGAAAATGGGTAATTTGAGGGAAATTTGAGGGTAATTTGGGGGAAATGTGGGAAATTTTGGGAAATTGAGGGAAATTCGGGAAATTTGAGGGAAATCGGGTAATTTGGGGGGGGGAATGGAGGGAAATGTAAGGGAAATCGGGTAATTGGGGAGGGGAATGGGGAGAAATGTGAGGGAAACGGGGTAATTTGGGGGGGGGAAATTTGAGGTTAGGAAATTTGGCGGGAAACAAATTTGAGGTTAGGAAATTTGGCGGGAATTTGAGGTTAGGAAAAGTGAGGTTAGGAAATTTGGCGGGACATGGAAATTTGAGGTTAGGTTAGGTTAGGGTAGGAAATTTGGCGGGAAATGGGCGCCGCCATCTTGGAAAGGTCACGTGACCGCTCTCGACCAATCAGAGGCCAGAAAAGTGGGTCCAAAGGTCAATTTGACGCAGAAATCCCCTTTTTTGGCGGCATTTCACCCATCTTTTCCCTACTTGGAGGGTTCCGACGTTATTGCAAGATAACGGAGTCAAGCATCATTAAGCGTAGCTGTCCCTTGGATGGGTGACCTCAGAGCGATCCCGTCACTGGTGATGGATCAGAAATCACTTTTAGGTTGTTGCTCCCCAGGTCAAGTGTTAGAGAGGGCTTCTTAGCCCTACCTTTGCCTGATAAAATAAGAAGATCTTTAACTTTAACTTTTAGACTACATAAAATTGAAAAATTAATTTGGCCGTGCAGCAATGCAGCTACTAACCGTGCTCAAACTATTGATTTTAGTGATTATAACTACCTATCAAAACTGTCCATTATTTAAGGTGATTTGCATTCTAATAACAAACAATTTTATGTAAGGTTGACCTAGCAGCAAATGTTTTATTTAATTTAAAACATACAATTTTGTATGAGTATTTTATTAATTAACTAATTTTCATTATATATAATACAATTACATTGTTATAATTAATTTCTTTCATATATGTATTTAAATATTAAATAAAAATATCTTAATGATAAATATCAGCTGATAATAATTAAACAATACTCTAGATTATATATAAATCTACAAAAAATTAATGATAATACACACTTCTTCAAAACGCCTGTTTGGTTAGGCCAGCGGCCAATGTTTTGGCATAGTGATGCATGATGTATTCACCTGTTCATCACTGCCGCAAAGTGCAAGTTGGTCATCAACTATCACAGAATAAACATAGAAGGGAATACACATATAATTAGTATTGCAGTGACTGTCACCATCTTGGGTACAGATAAATACATCAAGCGGCACTCCAAACCGGAGATATCTATAGCCCACTATTCAGTCAAACTAACATTTAACAAGCTAATATTGAAAAAAAAAAAAAAACACAATTTTCAAATTAGAATAGAATAGAACTTTATTCCTTGATACATAATAACAATATCATTACATATTACACATATATCTGACATTAGACTAAGCAAATACAAAAATACATAATCATAATCCAAAAGCAGTGAATAAATAATGAAATTAAAAGTAATGCATACAGAAAGTTTAATTTAACAAAGGAAAAGGTGATTAGCTATAGATATGTCAGATCTGAGTAAAAAGAGAGAGATTAATTAAGTGCTTGAGTGGCTTCAACAGCTACTATAGTGTTGGTTTGGCCCACCCACCCATACACATACTGTAGTATTGACCTACCTGCCCACCAATACATGTACAGTCTACTGACTCACCAACCCACCCATACTCGTACAATGATATTGACCCACCCACCCCAACAATACACATACAGTGTATTGACTCACCAACCCACTCATAGATGTACTATGGCATTGTTTTAATTTTACCTACTGTTTTAATTTTAACAGTAGGGATAAAATTAAAATATATTTGTTTTCCTATTAATGTAATTAACTAAAATAACAATTCTATTAAGCTTTTGGAACATTTGTATTTTAAAGTCATTTAAGTTTGTCTTTAAAATTGTATCTTTTATTTGAAACTTTCAAAATCACTGCAATTATTTCCTTCAATTATTGCTATTACAACTTGTTGATTTTAGATAAATATATGCACATTAACGATAATTTCACTAAAATATTAGAAAGAAAATTCAGCACTTTTCCCATTTGAAACATCACTAATGGAGTAACATACTAAATATGTATTGCACCATGATTGCAAAATAAATAAGGTTGACAATCGCAGATGTGTATTTATTGCTACTAGTGGCGAATGCAGCCAATAAAAACCGAAAGGAGTCAAATGTACAATCGATTCGCTAGACGAAGTGATGAGTTGGCTTTCATAAGTGTAGCAGGTCTCGACACTTGTGATATGGGAGGGGAAAGGCACGAGAGGTAAATACTCCACTGAAACAGATGTTCGTTCTAATGACAGAGAATTTGTTGCTTAGTTTTAGCTATTTCGCGTAATTTTTTCGAGAAATTATGGACGATTTGACATTTCTTAGATATAGTTTATTGATTTACATTGAAAATACATAGTTTTTAGCTTCAAGAATTTTGCTTAGTAATTGGTGCAATTATAGATGACCAAACAGTAACTAGGATAGCAAAATTATTTTTATTATCAAATTGATTCTTCAGAGTATGTTACCTGATGTTCTACTATTGCTGAATTCGGATCAATGTTTTAAAATCTTGTTAAATTGAGTAAATATTGTTTAAAAATAATTCAGATAGTTTTAAAATAAAAACTAAGTATAACATTATTTATCTTCAAAGTAGTAATTATCTGTATTACTAAACACTATGCTTTATTGGAAATTTTTAATATACAGCATTGCAAATGCTTGTAATTAGATCTTTGTCATATGAAAATCACATGCCTTGTACCAACAATAAAGTGTCTTGCTATATATTATTTCTCAGAACACCAATAGTACCAGTATTTTCATTTGGAGAGACCAGTTTATATGACCAGATAACTGCCACTCCTGGCTCCTGGCACAGTACCTTTCAACATGGGATCAGGAAAGCTTTTGGCATAAATCCCTGTATTCCCATTGGGCGTGGATTATTACAATATAATTTTGGCTTCATACCTCGATGCCACCCTGTTGCTACTGTGGGTGAGTAGACATTTCCTGTATGCCCCCTACTAATAATTGTCTTATGTGTACCTTAATGTCACTCTATTGCTAATGTTAGTTTGTATTTATTCCATATATCCACACTTCCAGTAAGTCTGTTTTTTATGTATGTAATGTAATGTGTCCTTATCAGTCTGTGGATGAGGTCTCATGTTCCGATAAGCCGCTCGTGAGTGTGCACGCTAGCCTATCTGCCCGTGTCTGATCAGACTCAATAACGTATTTCCACACGTGCTCTGATCTTACAAAGTGATTTTACTATTTCAAGAAAATGTAATTTTTTTGTGCGCTGTCCTAAAGTAACAACTATAGTAGATTTTTTTGTTATAATACTATTGTAAGTGTCACTCAGCTTTATATACCCTTTATTCATACGATTGTACATTTCAATTACAATGAATTTGATAGCCCGGATTTCCTCTCAATGTCAGCTTTACCATGACCATTAATAAGTATCAGAGTCAGATACACAAACTAGCTAGCTTAGACTTCAGGGAAGTCAGTTTATATCATGGTCAGCTCTATGTTACTTGATCAACAGTAAGCAACCCTTTTTATTGGTATGTTGATACTACTTTATCATTAGAGTCAGTGAGCATTCATTCCCTATGTCACCTACTCCCTATAATTTTGTTTCATTGGTATATTGATGCCATTTTATCATTAGTATCAGTAAAAGATTTTCCACTATAGGCAGACTACACAGCTACCTAGGGCTGCAAAGAGGCCGTCAATATTGCTCTAATGCGCTAAGTAAAGGGTCCTCACGATTTTTCTACACAGCTAGCTGCTAGATTTTATAAAATAAATGTATCACACTCCTTAAAGGTTATAGAAATAAATACACCACATACACAGACATAATCAAAAATAACTAAGTATTCTTGAGAGTGAAGGTGTATTTGGTGTGGTGAGCACGGTGCTCGCGATTATGATGTCGATGTCTACAGAGAACAGACAAGTTATTTATTGCATGGTTGGTCTACTGAAGCGAATGTGAATCACAACTCGTTATTGAGCATATCAGACAGCTAAATGAAGATATTATACGTAAAGCCTCTGAATTGGCTAAATTGTATCACAATGACATCAGTGAGGACTTTGAAGAAGAATGCAATCACTTTAAAGATTTTGTTGATGGGATGATAGAAGAGACAGATAGTTCTGAAGAGATAGAGGGTGCTACAAAAAAAAAGGAACCTACCTTTACAGAATTTGAAACTTATTCGCAACAAAATCCTAACATCATTATTTCCAAACATGTATACCGTTATCAGAATTTTATATACCACCGTGACCACGATGACGTCAAATGCCTCTGGAGTAAAATACGTTGGGATACAAAATAACAGCTTAAATTGGTTCAGAAGTTTTCTCAATAGGAGGGAACAAAGAGTTCACATTGAAGGCATATATAGTGACCCATCTTCAGTTGAATTTGGTGTAATCCAGGGTAGCACTCTTGGACCAACACTTTTCCTCATTTACATTAATAATCTTTCAAAAGTAAATATTAAAAGTTCGTTATTTTTGTTTACTGATGACACACGCATTAAAAAACCCCGTCCCTATTAACGTACAATGGCATTGACCCACCCATACACGTACAGTGGTACTGATCCACCCGCCCACCCATACACATACAGTGGTACTGACCCACCCGCCCGCCCATACACGTACAGTGGTACGTTAGGTGGTACGAGGGAGGAGGTGTACTGCCAGGCGTCGGAAGATTTGACAAAAATTAAAAGGTGGTTAGACAAAAATATTCTTACAGTCAATTTAAAAAAACGAAATGCCTCCCAATTTATTTACGAAACGATCTAGGCCCAGGTTTGAGAATGCTACAAATTCATTCCTGTGGTGATTCCTGTGGTCTGCTGCTTGCAGTTGTGGCATTATTGAGCGTGTGGACCACCATAAGTATTTGGGTGTTGTTATAGACCATAAGCTCAGCTGGGTTCCACACGTTCAGTATATCAAGCAACGAATTGGGAAATTAACGTACGCTTTTACCCAATTATTTTGGGTTCTTTTCTTCAATTATTTTGGGCCAATTATTCAAGGGATCTTTTATAATCAGCCTGTCAAAATCTGCTATCCCTGACCTTCGAGATAGTTTTATATCACATGACTGGAGTAACTTTGTGGTTAGCCAAAACCTTTTAAATGCACAAAACACTTTTCAAACGTTTTTAAAAATTATAATAAATAAACTGGAATCTTTCTCTACTATAAAAAGAGATTGTTATAAGGTTAAAAGGACAAAATCTCATAATGAATAATACAATAGGGACCTTTCCCTCATGAAAGAAAGGCTGCTTTGTCTAAATAAATTAGTTACTATCTAAGACTATTAGAAAACTATCTAAACCTCAAAAATACCTATAAAAAGGCTATAGTAAATGCAAAACTGTCTTACAATGCAAATAAAATAGAAAGAAGCAATAAATGCAAGACTGCTTGGAACATCATTAAAGTAAACACTTCTGACTCAGGCCCTAACAAAACTACAGATATCAGTCCAAACAATTTCAACCAATTTTTTGTTGACTCTGTAAAAGAAATAAAAGATAGCATCATCAAACCTCCAATAAATAGTCAGTCTAAGCCTTGTCAAAAACCATCAAACTGAACAGATCAACACTTTTACCCTCAAACAGATCTCAACTGAAGATATTACCAAAGCTATAAAAAGACTTAAAAATTCAAACAGTGCAGATATTTTTAGCCTGTCCAACAACATCTTTAAAAGTATTTACCAGGGCTTTCAATTTCCCTTAATGGTTTGCATAAATAAATGTCTTTTAGAAGGTACTTTTCCTGAAGAGCTAAAATTATCTCGAATATGTCCCATATACAAAAAAGGCCCCAGAGACCTACCAGAAAGCTATCGACCGATTTCAGTAGTACCGGTTTTATCTAAAATAATTGAAATAATTGTACATGATCAACTGCTGGAATACCTAGAAGAAAATCACTACTTAAATCTCTCTCAGTTCGGTTTTAGAAGGGGTAAAAGCACTATCGATGCTGTTGACGCACTTATTAAGGACGTTATAAATGCTTTCGAAAATAAGACCTTTGCTCAGGCTACTTTGTGTGATTTGAGCAAGGCCTTTGATTGTTTAGATCATGGGGAACTCATATCTACGCTCCATTACTATGGTATTACTGGGAAATCAGCAAAATTTTTTAAATGCTACTTAACAAACCGTAAACAAAGAGTTTGTGTCACTGGAGAGTGGTCCAGTGAAATGGTGGTTCCAACTGGTGTACCACAGGGCTCGGTCCTGGGACCTCTTTTATTTTTATTACAAATCAATGATCTTCCGTGTGCTGTCAAAGCTAAATCAATAATGTACGAGGTCTGTAAATTAAGTAATGAGACTGATTTTTTAAAATTTTTTATTCAAAAAGAATTACAATTCTATATTGTCACCTTCAAAATAACTTCCTTCTGAGGCCACACAGTGCTGAAGACGTTTCTTCCACTCCTCACAGCAGTGCTGAAACTCCGATACTGGAATAACCTTCAGCTGGTCGGTTACAGCCGTTTGAATGTTTTCGACTGTCCCAAAATGATTTCCCTTGAGGTGATTTTTCAACTTTGGGAAGAGAAAAAAGTCACAAGGACTCAAGTCAGGCGAATAAGGAGGCTGAGGAGCCACAGGAATGTTTTTACTGGCTAAATACTCGTTTATTGAAATTGCTGTGTGACAAGGAGCATTATCGTGATGCAACACCCAGTTGTTCTTGATGTTTGGTCTCACACGAATGACCCTTTTTCGAAGTCTTTCAAGAACCTCTCGGTAAAAGAGTCGATTGACCGTTTGACCTTGGAGTAGAAACTCTTTGAGGACGATTCCGTGGATATCAAAAAACAAATCAGCATGGTTTTGATCTTTGACTTCGCCATCCTTGCCTTCTTTGGCCTCGGAGAGGTTGAAGTGTGCCACTCCATGCTCTGGCGCTTGGTTTCTGGGTCGTACTCAAACACCCAAGACTCGTCACCAGTAATGACACGTTCCAGAAAATGGGGGTCATTTTCAATTGAATCCAAAAAGTCAAGGCACCTTTCCTTCCTGATGTTCTTCTGGTCTTGCGAAAGGTTTTTTGGAACCATTTTGCGCAGATTTTCCTCATCCCCAATTCATTTGTCAAAATTTGATGAATGGTGGCGTGACTCAAATTTAACTCTTCCCCGATCATTCTGACTGTCAACGGACGATCTGAACTCACAAGATCCTGGATTCTGTCAACATTTTCATCGGTTCTTGAAGATGAAGGCCTTCCGCTTCATGGTTCATCTTCAATCGACTCTCTTCCTTCTGAAAATGCCTTAAACCAACGAAAAACCTGGGCTCTTGACAAAACACTATCTCCGTAGGCCTGCTGAAGTTTAAGAAGAGTTTCCGTTGCACTGTGCCCTAGTCTGAAGCAAAACCTGATAGCACACCGTTGCTCGAAATTGATGGCATTCATTTTTAGAACATAACAGAAAAAAACTGTTTCACAAAAACAATCGCTACGCACAACCAAATGACTCGAGCGAGGTCAAACTCGTACTGAAGGTGGATAACATGTTCCTCTGCCGCCCCACCAAGCCCCGCGCTTCCAGTGTTGCCAGATCAAACGCAACGTTGCCAGTCTCATTACTTAATTTACAGACCTCGTATGCAGATGACACAACTTTCCTTAATACTCACACTAACTTTGATAATTTGCAAGACCTTGTCAAAAAAACAATAGAAGATGCATCAGTATGGTTCAGGTCAAACGGGTTTCTGTTAAATGAAGGTAAAACTCAGAATATACTATTTAGCTTAAAACAAACTCCGTTATTCGATGAAACAACAAATTTTGCTACCAGTGTCAAATTTCTCGGGATCTTCATTGACGATAGCCTAACTTGGAATTCACACATTGATTATGTCTCAAAGAGACTATCTAGAGTAATTTTTTTGCTAAGGCGAGTTATGTCCTGTGTGCCTAATGATTATGTTTTATCTTCATATTATGCATTTTTTCAATCAATTATAAGATATGGATTAATAATCTGGGGCAACAGTAGCAAAATAGGTGAAATCCTAATTCTACAAAAGAAGGCTATCCGAGTAATAACAAAAGCACAACCACTGGATCATTGCAAACCGCTTTTTGTCAGGCTTAAACTGTTAACGGTTATAAATTTATACATATTAGACCTGGTCTCCTATACACTAAAAAACACACAAAACCTAACCTTAAGAAGTGACCTGCACAGTTATAACACTAGAAACAAAAATAGTATCAATATAGCCCATTGTAGGCTAAGCAAAACACAGCAGAGTCATATTATCATATCTCAAAAGCTAGTGAATAAGGTAAAACATCTAGTGGACAGATACCCAGAAAAGGTCTTTTTTACAAAATTCTATGAGTGGCTATCCAAAAATCCTGTCTATAATTTATCAGAATTCCTTATCTTAAATGACATAACTTTTTAATGACTGCGGCCCTTTGCATGGAGAATGGTCATATAGTAACTGTAAGATATTGTACTACCTACAGTATTTAATTTTTATAACTAATGTAAATGTATAAAATAATACTAGTATTATGGATTCTTTGACTATGTCTAATAATGACTGTATTTTGACTTTGTCAATGCTTTAGTGTAATAAGACAAATAAAACGATTTGATTTGATTAAGTGAGGTTCTGATTACGGACCAGCGCCGAAATGTCTATTATGCCTATGTGTCTCTCTTGCAGTATGGTATACTGGTCTGGGGCGGAGCCTCGTTAGCAGTCCTGGAGCGCCTGGCCGTGGCGCAGAGGAGAATAATTAAAATCATTCTAAAAAAATCAACGTTATGCTACCAGATTATTAAATACTGAATCTCCTGTTTTAAACATTAGGAAGCTCTTTGTAAAAAATCTTCTTGTCTACGTTAGAAATAATAAGAATAATATTTTTTTGGGTTTGGAACATAACTATGCAACAAGAAATAGAATTTACTTTGGTTATCAAATTCCACGACTAATTAATAGATTGGATCTCTCTAATCCTTTTTATCTTGCGCATTATCTATATAGAAATTTACCACAGCAAATTGTTGACTTGGAAGGTGCCAGTGTCGCCGTGTATAAGCATACGAGTGGTTACTTCAACTCAGACTGGATGATGTAGAGAACTTGCTTCAATCCCAATATACATGACTTTCTAATTATTATTGTTAAGCACAGACAGGATTGCCAACTGATTTTCAAAATTTTCAAAATTACTAGTTTTTCACATATAAATTCATTAGCATAGTCCTCTTAAAGTTTGCAGTCCTTCTAGGTTTTTTTCAATTAATTAATTAATTAATTTTATTTATTTATTTTTTAGTGTTAATTAGAATTTTTCAGCTCTTAATTAGACTGGATATTTTGGTGATGACAGTTGGCCTATAGTTTAACATCTTTTTATAATTGTAAAATTTACTTTTTAGAATTAAATAATTCAAAATAATTAAGAAATAATTTTTTTTCTTGTAAATTTCTCTAAAATACCATTGTAACTAATTAATATTACACGAGCCTTGGAGGAGATCTCTCTTGCACACAGACCAGTAGTCTATGCAAGAGACATTCTTATGTAATTTTGTATTTTTTGTGTAATTGAACTTGAATAAAGCGATTTTTGATTTGATTTGGTTTTATGTGTTGAAGAGAGTTAAGAATCTAATTTTGTTTCATTTGTATGATGATGCCACTTTATCATTAGTGTAAGTCAGTATTCATTTCCTATTTTACCCGGCCCTATAATATTCTTTCATTGCTGTGTTGATGCCACTCTAGCACTAGTGTAAGTAAGTATTAATTCCTTGTATTATCCTGCACTATAATGTTGGGTCATTGCTGTGTTGATGCCACTCTAGCACTAGTGTAAGTAAGTATCAATTCCTTGTAATACCCTGCACTATAATGTTGGGTCATTGCTGTGTTGATGCCACTCTAGCACTAGTGTAGGTAAGTATTAATTCCTTGTATTACCCTGCACTATAATGTTGGGTCATTGCTGTGTTGATGCCACTCTAGCACTAGTGTAAGTATCAATTCCTTGTATTACCCTGCACTATAATGTTGGGTCATTGCTGTGTTGATGCCACTCTAGCACTAGTGTAAGTAAGTATCAATTCCTCGTATTACCCTGCACTATAATGTTGGGTCATTGCTGTGTTGATGCCACTCTAGCACTAGTGTAAGTAAGTATCAATTCCTTGTATTACCCTGCACTATAATGTTGGGTCGTTGCTGTGTTGATGCCACTCTAGCACTAGTGTAAGTAAGTATCAATTCCTTGTATTACCGGTACCCTGCACTATAATGTTGGGTCATTGCTGTGTTGATGCCACTCTAGCACTAGTGTAAGTAAGTATCAATTCCTTGTATTACCCTGCACTATAATGTTGGGTCATTGCTGTGTTGATGCCACTCTAGCACTAGTGTAAGTAAGTATCAATTCCTTGTATTACCCTGCACTATAATGTTGGGTCATTGCTGTGTTAATGCCACTCTAGCACTAGTATAAGTAAGTATCAATTCCTTGTATTACCTTGCACTATAATGTTGGGTCATTGCTGTGTTGATGCCACTCTAGCACTAGTGTAAGTAAGTATTAATTTCTTGTATTACCCGGCACTATAATGTTGGATCATTGGTTATGCTCTCTATTCCTGCTATGAAATAGCAATGTCTATTTCTAATATGATACTGCTCTATAATTGTGCTTCATATGGTTCTTGGTGGAGCTCTATTATCACTACTGTGAGTTTACATGTCCCCTAGGGTTATATTGCTTTATAGTTATCTTGTTGCCACTTGTATACTTCTGTTTATTTCTATATCCACTCCAATATAATTTTCATCTCTCAATGCCATTTTTTTTTCATATCCTACTTTATTATCACTTTGTTCGAGACATGTTATAATATTTTAAAATGAGTAAACCAAATTAAAGGTATTCCTAGTTCTTAGCACATACTAGTTCTAACCACATATGTACTTTTTTGGCCTCCAACTTTCAAACTAAATAATATAGTGCAGCCAATCAGAAAAAAACTTCCAAAAAGGAGGCAGTAGCTTTGTATGGTTAGAAAGACTCACTGGTTGTTTGCAATTAACGTGTGAACACAAACCTGCCACTGAAGATATAGATAAAAATTATGGCAGGTGGAAAATTACCGTAGGAAACAAACAGTTTGACAATATACCATAGAATAACAGACAGTTTTGAGGAGAACTTACTTCCTCAGGGTTATCATGGCCACATCAGAGAGGAAAATTGTCATGAGAACTGCTCAAATAATTAAGTAGATACCAACATACTTGCAGGTTAAAGAACGGGACTAGGTTGAAAGCTGAAGATACTAGTTTATGTGACTTAGATTACTTCACACAGATTTACTAAGAATAGACACCTGGGTTTATTAGATGGAGTTATGCTTCAGTTCAGACTTCAGAAAACGAGCTGAGCAAATGTCAAGCAATTCTCTGTTCAAGAAGGGTGCCTTTTCTGTGCACCAAAACATTTTATATTATGGATGATGAATATCAGCATAATTCAGATCAAAAGAGCAGTCTATAATACTTATGTTTTAGAGCGTAAACTGTAGAAGAAGATAAAAGAAAGGAGGATAACTTTAAATCCACTATTTTTATTGTACTAAAGAAAAGTCTTCCAATCAATATTTAAAGGAATCAACCAACAAGAGGAATTCAAGCTAAGAAGAAAATTAAAGCTTTTCTGAAGACAATCTTCAATCGTCATTGATCAATATTCATCAAAATGCTGAGGAAGAAACAGAAGTATATGAATAGAGGAGGAAGCGGATATTTTGTCTAAGTCAAATAAACAAATTTGTCTTAGTCAAATGTTAGTTTAGATTCTAAGAGATAAAGATGGATCTTCAAGCCTTAAATTCAAGGTAATCTCTGTGATCTCAGAGAGGTATATATAGTGACACTCACAGAACTGTCCACTTAACTTGTAGAAAATTGGATTGATCAAACTTCAATTGACATTCAAGGTGTTATAAGTGCTATTATAAAAATATCTTTAAGAAGTGTGTAAGAATGGTTAAGTTGAAATATAATAGTTCATTAATCTCTAATTCATGCAACAGAGTTAAAGCTGTATGGAGTGCTGTAAGGAGGGAGACTGGTAAAAAGAAGAGTTGTCAGGGCGTTCATAAAATAATTTATAACTAGGAAGAAATTAAGGACAAAAAGTTGATTACATCTTTATTGAACACATATTTTATTTCAGTTTGTAACACTTTGCAGTTTAAAGCTAATATTCACGAAGCTACAAAATGTATCCCACATAATTTGAAGTCTCAGGAAAACTTAATAGCTTTTGATCTTACAAATTATACAGAAATTTTTAGCATTTTAAAGTCATTGAAACCAAAGAAGTCAGCGGGTTGGAATGACATACACCAATTCCTTTTAAAATCGTGTGCTGAAACACTCTCCAGGCCACTTGAATTTTTTTGGTTAACCGGGCGCTTCAAGAGGGGGTCTTCCCCGAACTTTTAAAAATATCCACTATAAAACCAATTCTTAAAAAACAAAATAACTTATCAATAGACAACCTTCGTCCAGTCTCTCTCCTATCTTCATTGTCAAAGGTCTTTGAAAGAATCATTTTTAATAAATTATATGAATATTTTGATAGAAATAAAATTTTTCACTCTTGTCAATTTGGATTTTTGAAGGGTAAAAACACTTGTAACGCAATTTTTGAGTTTTTGACTACAGTGTCTAGTGCCGTGGATAGGTCACAACACACTGTTGGTGCCTTTTGTGACCTGTCCAAGGCACTCGACTGTGTGGACCACAACGTCCTGATTGGGAAACTGTGGTCTTATGGCATAAGAGGAGTGGCACTTGATTTGATTGCTTCTTACTTGCACAATAGTCGACAAAAAGTTGTGATTGATTCAGAAGCAGAGAGTAAATTTCAAGTAATGACTTCAGGAGTGCCTCAGGGTTCAATATTGGGTCCTATTCTCTTCCTAATGTATGCAAATGATCTCCCTGAGGTCACGGGACGGAGACGGTGAGGAGACGGTTCTCTATGCTGACGACACCTCTTTCGTTGTTTCATACAAAAACATAAATATCCTTTCAAAACAACTATTGGAACAATTAATTCTATTAAATAACTGGTTCAATGCAAATGGTCTTCATTTAAATCCAAACAAGTCATATTTTATAAACTTCCAAATCAACCAGATTAACTGTACTTTAAATAATACATCCTTTCTGTCACCGAATATCAACACTGTCACATCCACGAGATTTCCTGGTTTGGAAGTGGGTTCTAGCCTAACTTGGCGTCAGCATATTAATCAATTGCTCCAAAAGCTGTTTACGCTATTTTAACTCTCTCCACTATTGAAGATCTAAACACCCTATAAAAAGTTTATTTTGCATATGTACATTCCCTGATTACAAATGGACTGTTATTTTGGGGAAGTTCTTCTGAATCGAGTGCCTGAGAAAGAGAAGGGGCTATGTCACAAAACCTCAAATTTTAATTTAGTTACAGATCCTGTTAGTGCTCCTATCTACCGGTGTAATGCTGAACTATTTGGACAAGTGGCATAGCCCCTTTTCTTTTTACAGACGGTTGAAGATAGAGAAGTTCAAGCGCCAGCTGTTCTGTGAGAGAGATAAGGGGCTATGCCACTCGGTCAGTGGTGGGGGGAGCCTCAGCTGTTTTGTTTTGATCTGCAGTTGGCTCACTCTCTACAGGTTATAAATGTGTGTAATACTTGTATCTAACTTTAAAATGGCGAATGTTGACGTTAATGAAGATGTTAGTGTAGTTAAACCTAAAAAAAAGTTACAAAACAGTGGTGATTGGAAGAGGAATGTTGCTTAACGACTGAGGAACAGTGGTGAAAGTTATGTAAGTGATAAAACAGATAAACACGTTGCAGCAAAAAGACGAAGGGGAGGATGCGACTGTGTTATGAAGGATGAACAAGCCAAACAAGGTTGGTGTGAGTTTCATACATTGACGATTTTGACAAGGACAAACTTTTTGTAGGTTTTTATAGATTAGGTGACTATAACTTGCAAAATTCCTTTTTGTGGGGACTTATCAAGCAAAGTGACTGTAAACGTGCATACATAAACAAACGCACTGATGTAAATAAGTCAAGGAGAACACAAACATTTACTTATTTTCTGAAAAATGGAGATGGAAAAGACGTTAGGGTGTGCTTAAAATCCTTTATGGACACTTTTTCTATCTCTAAAAAAAGAGTAGCAGTTGTAAGGGCTGGAGATAAGCCTACAGAAACTGAGCCTAGTCCCTTAGGTTTAAGTGACGAAGAAAATGAAGATCAAAACTTGTCACGTCAATCGAGTGGGCCTATTTTACCTCATACGGACAAACGTGGAAAACACGGCAATATAAAAAAGCTTTCAGACACTCAAACTGATTTCGTTATCAACCACATCAAAATGTTCCCTCGTTATACAAGTCATTACAGTAGGAAAAACAATCCAAACAAAAGCTTTATAAGGAGTGTGTCGTCTGTCAGTGAAATGTACAAACTTTATCTAAAAGAATACGAAAACCAATCTGGTGATGATATTGGGCCGCCTGTTAAATATGAAAAATACCTGTCTATTTTCAATACAGAGTTTAACATTGGATTTAAACTTCCCACAACGGACTCTTGTGCAGTATGTGATGAATGGAAATTTGTGGACCATGACCTTATTCCTTATTCCTTTCGCCTTCATCAGCTTAAAGCAGAACAAGGGTATAAGTTGCTCTCAGAAGCTAAAAAGAACTCTCAAAGTCCTACTTGTGAGTATTGCGTCATAACTTATGACTTGCAACAAGCAATGCCGCTTCCAAAAATTCCTACTGAAAAAGTATTTTATCTAAGGCAGTTATGGGTTTATAACTTAGGTTTTCATGTTTGCAACAACAACAACAAAGGATTCATGTGTATGTGGACAGAAGATACAGCTTCTCGTGGTGCGTGTGAAATTGGGTCTTGTCTGTACAAAGCCCTATTGAAAACTCAAATGACTGAAAACAAAAGAAAGTTGTGGTTCTTCTCAGATTCTTGCAGTGGGCAAAATAAAACATGGTTGTTTTTACTTTGTACTACATTTTGGTCCACACAGGAAAATTTGATGAGATCCTTCATTCTTTTCTTGTTCCTGGACACACTTTCATGCCTAGTGACAGCAACTTTGGTGTAATAGAAAAAAAGGCACGGAAACAAGACTACTTTTTTGTCTTGATGATTGGAAAAAAGTTGTCAAAGAATGAAGAGTGAAAGATCCTTTCACAATCGTTGACATGGACGGTTCAGACTTTGTAGATCTAAAAACACTGTTAAATACAGTAGCAAAGAAACCAAAAAGTGTTGACAACAAAAAAAATTGGCATCAGAGATGCCACAGCTGTAAAAGTTACTAAAAGCAGCCCAGGCTACATTTTTCTTAAGTATGCCTACTCAGAACTTGAAAATTGGGCTAAAGTCAGAATATTCAAAACACAACCAGGACGTCCCAGAAAAAATCAAATGGAAGAATCTCTGACTACAAGAATGTCAGATCTTGTATAATAGGACTTTTACTCCTTTTACTCCAAAGAGAGAGCTTTTGGAAAACGTGCCAAAACTGTATCCACAAGGTAGAGAAATCAATGCCCTGAAGCACCGAGACCTGCTATCGCTCCTACCCTACATACCACCTGTGTACCATGATCTGTACAAGAACTTGAAACCAGCAAAGGCAGTAGGACATGTGGAGGAACAAGAAGATGTTTAAGAACTCTACTAGTTAGTAAAACAAAATGACTGTTTCATTGTATAAAAATAATGTTTTTTCGTCCAATTAGAAATAATGAACAGTTCTGTTACAGTGTTAGTATCGTCTTTGAAAACTTATTTTTGTTGGAAACAACTTCTAATCTTAATAAAAAAATTTAAATAATGATTATTTTTAATTTTCCCAACTACCCTGTTGAGAATAGAAAGCAAAGATGCCATAATCCAATAAAAATAATCAAATTTTATGTATTTTGTACTCAATCTAATAAAACTTAATTTTTCTCAAAACTATGTGTTTGTGGCATAGCCCCTTCTCTTTCTCAGGCACACCTTTAAGGTTTTTCTAAAACAAAAGAAAATAATTAGACTTGTGACAGGTTCTCTTCACTATGACTCTTGTAGGAAACATTTCCAAAAATTTAGAGATTCTTCCTCTACCATCAGCTTACTTGTTCCCATCTACATTTTGGAAAGTCAAATTATGAGAGATTTTCTAACATGAATTACACACACTGCTATAATACTAGAAACATTTCCATTTTGCAGTATCCTATTCATTGAACAACTTTTCTCAAAAAGTCCCCTTTTACTCCTGTGTAAGATTATACAATCATCTACCAGTTGAGTTAAAAGGCCTGGATGATTATAAGATGTTTAAGAAGAGACTCTTTAAATATCCAATCTCAAACTGTTTTTACAGTGTCTCAGACTACCTGGATTCCACGTCGGGACGGATGGTTTACCAGTAGCGAAAACTGCTTATTTGGTGTATATATTTTTAGCTGCTCATCTTTGTTTGTTATATATTTATTGTTGTTTTATATCACTGTTGTAACTTGACAAGTCATCTGCCTAGCTATATTTTAGCGTATAAGGTGTCTTTGACTATTATAGATAAATAAATAAAATAAATATTGTATTAATGGAGACACCTATAAAGTAAGAGTCAAGGAAACTATTTAATATCTTCCTTAGTGTATCTTGGGTTCAGATATTTATTTAAATTTGAGAAAAGTTATATTTTTTGTGAGATGAAATTAGTTATAAAGAAGATGTATTCGTAAATATTGATTTGTTGATTTGCATAGCTGGGTTAGGGACTGGAATTAAACTGTTACACCATAGTTTTGAGTTAGCTTTTGGTATACGTTTATAAAAGAACCATCTGCCTATGTATATAATTCAGTTTTAAGACGTAAGGGACAACTTCAATAAATCTTACTTTGGTAGGAATAGCACAAATATAACTTTCTTGGGGGTAGCCTTTGCATAATATTGTGCCGGCTTTGAATTAGATATGCTTTTAATTGGAAGAATCATAAGACAACCTTCTATTCAGAGAGCATGTGTTGTCATCTGAAGATCAGAGGCAGGAGATATTTATCTTTTGTGGAGAGCCCTAACTTTCTAAACATGACAGCCATTATCTTAAAATCACAAGTATTTCAGCTGTGATAATAAAAATCACTCAGAGTAGCCAAATAATAAAAATGGGCCATGGTGTACGAGTTATTACTTGATCAAACATTTCAGCAGCCATAGATGTTTTTGATTTTACCCTTTAAGATTGTCCAGCTGTGGCCAGGGTGTGATTATGAAATCTTAGCTCTGTGGGAAGAATGTTTGGACTCAGGATGTGTAAAATGCTAAAACAGCAGGTTCTGGAAGCATTTAACATTTAACCACTATTTTACAGCAGTTAGATCAGTTAAATCTTGAAACATCTGCATTTTGCACTGAATCAATCTTTCTAAGTGATATTTGTAATATTCACCTATGCTAGACAACAACTTTAAAATGATGTATCTTGGCCTATGCTACGTTTAATATTTTTATCGAACTCCTCATGAAGAGTCACTAACTACCCTAAAAAACTATTTTTTTTTTTTTAGGGTATTTATGCATTTACAAAGTTTAACTTTCCCAACTTGAGACAGGAAAAGAGTATTAAACCGTCTACAACAGGACTTTCATTGTATATTTTTAGAACTTTAAACCAGCAACATTTTTTAAAGAGCGAACCTTTTGAGGTCTGATTAGGAGATTTATATTCTACTATTAAATACTTTTAATTTTATCTACTACTCGACATATGCTCTCATTCAAGATTTTCTTCTGACTCCTTGCGAGTCATCCCCCTGAACATGAAAAAATGGTAGTTACATTAAAAAATAGATTTATAGGTGTAGTTATGATGTACCAAGTTTTATTTCTTTCCTAATGTAATTTGTTCGGAAATTATTAAGTCCGTGCAGGACTTTATCACCACCCTGTACAAGTTTGACAATGCTTGGTCTAGTATTTTTAGACAAAAAGAGTTGTGCTTTTTGATCACCAAACAATGCTATGTAATAATAATTATTATTTTTATTTGCTGTTTACAAGATTTGGCTAAAAAACAGAATAACATATATTTTTATTTCACCTTAAATTAATTGTAAAAACAACAACTTTGCTTGAAATTTATTTAAATTACCATGACACAACCATTTTCAATTTTACAATAGCTTAACGTCTTAAGCTATTGTAAAATTGAAAATGGTTGTGTCATGGTAATTTAAATAAATTTCAAGCAAAGTTTTTGTTTTTACAATTAATTTAAGGTGAAATAAAAATATATGTTATTCTGTTTTTTAGCCAAATCTTGTAAACAGCAAATAAAAATAATAATTATTATTACATAGCATTGTTTGGTGATCAAAAAGCACAACTCTTTTTGTCTAAAAATACTACTAAAAATACAAAGACTAATGATAGATAATAATGAATAGAGTATAGCATATATATGTCGTAAACATGCCTGAAATTATAATTATCATGTACCAAACATTACAGGAAATCACATGTTAGTAAGCCTATGTACATAATAACTAAAACTAGAATAACAAAGAAAAGACAACAACAACAAAACAGTGAACCACAACAATATATATATATATAAGCAATAGTCTTGTATTGTTTTGCTTTTTTTAATAATAAAAAAAATTAATAATAATCTTTTTTAAGGTTTATTTTCCAACTAGTTGTTACTGTTATAAAACGTTCAAAGCAGTGTATATAACAAACAGCAAAGTCTATTGACTGTATATTAACCATGTCCAAATTTCCTTGATTTAATTTGAAACTAACATTTGTACTATGTTTTAGTTGGAAAACCCATTGATGTCCCAAAGATGAGCTCCTTTACTGACGACGTTGTTGATGAAATTCACAAACAATTTACAAATGCTTTAATAGATTTGTTTGAAAAATATAAACACAAATTTGAAAAGGATCCTCACAATTGCAAGCTTATTATAGAATAATAATTGTATCAAATATTCATTCCAATACTTATTTTTAAAAACAATTCTCTTTTAAATGTAAATTATTTGTAATAGCTAGGAGTTAAGTTAAAAGACCTCTTTGTACACTTTAATGAGTGAAAAAATTAATTAACTTTGATAAGTGTTCAGGTTTTATCACATTTCATTTGAAAAAAAATTATAAAAGCAATAAAGCTAATCTTTTTGGTGGAAACACTTTTCTTTTAATGAAACTTCTCTAAATCAGTTTATAAACTACTGAAAAATGTTTACTTTTACTAAATTTTTATAAGCTGTGTTTTGTTTTAAAAATTCTTGTCTTATAATCAGTTTCAAAACCTTAGTTTAAATTCAATTCAACCAACTTAGACTGAAACAACAATTATTTTAATGTTTCTGTAGCTTGAGCTGGACCAATACAAAATTGTATAGGCATAATTTTTAATACCTTTTTATTTGTATTCAACAAAATAGTATAATAAAGTTAAGATTAAGATTGTAATGTTATTAAACATTTTATTAATTAAAGTTTTACAATTTTTATTTATTTTCTTTCTGCTCCTTCACCCAGGGGTGAAAAATCTTTGTAAAATCCAACTATTCAGACTCTACCTCGGAAGTGACTTCTGAGCGATAGCAGAACGGTGGGTTAATATTACAACTGTCTAACAAGCTTTTGAGTGTCCAACTCTCTCATGCTTTGATCATTGATTTTACTAATCAATGCTATGATACAGCCTCTATGAAACTCAATGTGCATTTATCATTAGCTCTATTTCTTGGTATCACAATTGTTTTGACAGTAGCGTATCTACGTTTAAGGTGCCCTGGAGCATTTTGGTTCTAAGGTTTCTCTTTTTTCCCTACTAAACAGATTTTAAGAGCTTCTTAGACATTGGAATAATCAATTAAATGAAAATGGCACTTACAAGAAAACAATTAGCTAGGAAACTAACTAGATTGACAGCAGTCTAGTACCAAATTAGATCAATCAATATGTTGGTTAAATTTATCAGTTAAAAAACGATTATGACACCCTGTAATGAATTCCAATAGCTTCTGTACAATAACTCAAGGCAAAGATGTGGCTGATATCAGCTGATCCAACTAGCAGGTTGATGACAAACGTTTTCCTACTTATTTTGGACCTGTAAAAATAATTAATAAACAAATTCTAAACCACCAATAACACTGTACATGTATGGGTGATTGGGTACTATTATTGTGTATTATTGTATTATGAAATATTACTGTTTGCTTATGGGTGGGATAAAGGTATTAATATAAACATAAATGGTCGGCACAGTGCAGGTGGGAGTGGGCGGAGGACTGTGCAAGGTATGGCCTGAAGGTGGACTGTTCTGTTCATCTATCTGGCTTCCCATCTGGTTCTGACGGGCAGTTCTGGTAATGCTTGGCAGTAGTGGTATACAATTTTACGTAAGCTAGCGCCTAGTTCAATATGCACTGTCTCTTAAAGTTTAGAGTTCTAATTTATAGTAAATATAAATTTTTGGATTTTTAGGCATCATTAAGATAAGCTATAAACTGTATGTTTAATGCTCTTGTTTGTTTACTATTATTTTACCAAAAATATTATTAAATATGCCATTTTTGTCAATGACACTTTGAAATATTAAAATAGTGGACAAGAAAATCAGAACTGCTTGTCCTAAGTGTTACGTATGTATTTATTTTGTATAAATTGTAGTAATAGATTGGTAGTAATTAATTGGTCGGTAGTGTAGTTGGTTCAATCCCAGCTTCATGTGCTAACGGTTCTCAGTTCGATCCCAATCAGCAATCAGAGTCAATACATTTTGAGAAGGATCAGCTGATAACCACCGGCTGTTCATTTGTCATTGGGCTATTAATTAATGACACTTTCTAAGGAATAGTCGGCCTTAGATTGTAACAATGACTACATTCGCTCATATATATATATACACTCATCACACTCATTCAAAATCCATATTAGCCCATATCTTGAGGATCGGCTTCTTATGAATAAATAAAAAATAAAATAGATTGTTTAGGATGGCTTACTTCAAGTTTGTATACTTCTATGTTATTTCTTTATGCATTATAATTTCCATGCAAAAAACACAAATATTGACTTTCTGTTCAAATTCTAACATTTTGTACATTATGACTAATTTTAAACCACAGTAGTTGCAATAAATTAAATAATGTAATTCACAGTTATTTACATGTCAACTTTCATGTAAGATCTACGATTTCTGTACCATTCTTATAATGTTCTAAAACAATTAAATGTGTGTTAAAATATGAGTCACTAAGAAACTAGTGTATATTTACCATAGTGGACAACTCAACAGCAAAGTGTACATACAATATACCGTGTATAGTAAGGAATTTAATAAAATCTCAGAATTATAATTTTCATGAAATTATATATCAGTCTGAAGTCATATTTTTAATGGCTTCCCTTTTTGCCGGACTCCTGGAGCATAAAGCTTCTCTGTTGTTCCACCACTGTGTTTAAATTAAAATTCTTGAGGATAAAATTTGAAATAATAATAAAATTCAAATGATTATATATTTTTCATCAATCCAAAACGTATGCCATATATTTTGAACAATATGTTAACTACAATTGTTACTACATTTCTGTAAATGTATCTACTGTATTTATTTGTACTATGAAATCTGACCACACTGTTTATATATCAGGAATAAAAATAAAATCACATATATTGATTGGAAATTACAATATATTTATTATTATTTAAAAGTGAAAATATAATAATGGTAGATGAACCTAAACTGTCCAGTTTTGCCAACTTAAATTTTATCCTGGAAAACTTACTGGCTACAGCATCCACATATCTGATTTCTGAGGTAAATAAGTACTGTTTAGTAAAAGTACAATAAGTGTAATTTACTATACACTAATCAGATACTGCATGACTTCAAGTTCGGTGAGGTAGATGGTTCTGCTCCAGGAGAAACGAACTAGCATATTGAATTACCCAGAAAGGGTCATCAATAGTTGATTGGCGATTTTCCAAGGGCTGTCCCAAATGAAGGCGCGGCCAGCAAGTGCAGGGAGATGAGATATTGGGAAAAGAGTTTTGTAAGAAGGGGAGTTGAAGGAGAGAGCTGGGAGTAAATAGACTTTGGCAACCTGACAGAGGGACGAACACAACTTTGAGGCTTAAGTCTCAACAGTAAACCATGAGACAGCTAAATAACATATAGTCAACTATTATTTAAGTGTTGTTAAATAAATTTGATTGAGGTATTTGTCTTTCTCCAAGTAAACCCTAAATCCTTTAATATGCGTCTCAAACTTGTATCACAACCCTGAAAGTTTATTTTTTCTTTTAGTGCCTTCCTCAATAATTTTACAGTTGGTATTCTATGTTATTCTATATGAAAATTGTACACTAGTCTTCTCACTAGACATTTATAGAAGTCATCTAAATAAGTTGCTGTTTTACGTCGTTGTCGGTTTTTGTTTAGCGTAGTAAAACTTGCCTCGCACTGACCATTAACATGCAATTTTTTAAACTCACTGTTTATTTGAGTTACAACTCGTTCTGATACCCCCGTAGCTGCTGCTGTTCTTTGATGAGCCTTTGCCAACGGAATATTTAAAGTTTTTCGGTCTGCCTCTTCCTTCATAAATTTAAACACGTTACTGATAATTTCGCGGCCCTGACTATGAATTACTGTATTCTTGACTAGCAACTTAAACTCATCAGTCATTGTGGAAAATTAACAAATACTACAACTAACAAAATATTTCACAAATAAAATACTTGGTAACTACGGCTATATTAATAATAATCGGTGTAAACCACACGCACTGGTTGAACAAATAACTAGGCACAAATGACAACCACACTCATCACTGTCACAGAAAAGACTGACTTTAGCCAGGAAGTAGGTAGGGTTAGCTGTTATTTTCATTTCGATTCTCAGTAAGGAGGTTGTTGCAGGTGAGTCAGTGTTTTCAGGACAGAGCGCATAACACTACCCCGCTACCCCTCCCACCTCACCTATCACCACGCAGCCAAGGCCACGCGCACAGCTAAAATCCGCGATCTTTACTTTTGGCCTTTAGAGAATCCGGTAGTGAATTGTAAAGCCTGGAACCATTACACACCAACTGTCTTTCATAGAAATATGTTTTATGTGAAGGAACATTGATATTATGGTTAGGGCGAAGATTGTATTTGTGGTCGTTCTGGAGTGTCTGAAAGCTATGCATGTTATTTGTAACAAAAAGCACTGCTCTTTTTATGTAAATAAAAGGAAAAGTCAGAATTCTATATCCTTTGAAGTACGGCTTGCAAGATGTTCTACGAGTAAGATGGCTGTAATAGCTCTTTTTTGAAGTTTAAACACGAGATATGTTCTTTGATTCTCGTAGCTCCAAATTTCAATGCCATTACTAAATAAATAAATAAAATGTATCACCAATAAAGCAAGAAAGGGGGCGATGATGATCATAGCTGTTGATATGAAATTCTAGGAACTTGGTTTTGTCTTTATTTATTGTCAGACGGTTATGGGAAAACCGTTGAAGGGGAATACTGGACTTCTCGAATATTATTTCTTCAAGTTGTGATCGATTATTACCAGTTAATGAAAGAGAAACATCGTCCGCAAATAAACACGCCCTACTTCCTTCGTTGGATTTTTTCAATTTAAAAGAAACGTTCCTTGATGAACCCCTTTAAGAATGGGAACAGAAGAAGATTCAATCCATATATATAGGCTAGTTATTATTGTTCACAAACGGAATTTTTACTGACTGAACTCTTCCCTGAAGATATGTGTTAATCCAAGATTGGGGAATTCATCTTATTCCAAGCCTGTCGATTTTAGCCAACAATAGGTCATGATCCACCATGTTAAAGGCTTGCTTTAAGTCGAAAAAGAGTCCAATGACTAGTGTTTCTGTATCTAACGCTTCGGAAATGGATTAATCTAAGAAGTTTACAGCGTCTGCTGTCGATTTGCCTTTAGTAAAGCCAAATTTATTACTTAATAAGATGTTATTTTCCCCAATAAAAGAGAACAATCTAGACAAGACACCCTTTCCAAGATTTTTGACAATGTCCACAAGGGCGATTGGCCTATAATTACTGTAATCTTCCCTGTTTCCTTTTTTATGTAATGGTCTAATTATTAAGGCTACTTAAACTATTTTAATTACGGTTAGAACAAATTTAATTATGTTGGTGAAACTCGGGGTGAAACTGAGAATTATTCTACCATTTAAACCATTAAGAACATCTCTATTATTATTCAATTGATTAAACAACACAATAAAAAATCCAATGTAAACACAGTGGCAAGTGAGATCACTGTTATTATGACAGATCAAGACTTCTAGTAGTGAGTGACGTACCACAGTATAGGTGTTTTATTATACTGTGACTGTATTAAGAACATATGACAGTGTGAGGTGGGAGAAAAATATGTATGGCATGAGCTCATTTCGCTGTTCGCAAGCTATCAACCATGAGTCGGATAATAAGAAAACATGTTCCACAGTTTAATAGCCCTCATGTTCAAGATGCACAGAATGTTTTTAGTGTAAACCCATTTGATTTGTTGTCAAAATGTCACCCCAAGGAAAGTAAAGCAAAGCTAGTAGTCAGTGTACTTCTATCCACTAAGAAAGAATTAAGAACCTTGTGTTAAGCATAAAAACATTAAAAAGGTTGTTTGTAAACATTTTGTAAAATCATCTCACACAAACTGTAGAACTCATGACACAATAAACACCTAAAAAACTTAAATTTTCTATCACCTTCTCAACATGGTTTTTGAAAAAACAAGTCCATAAATTCAGATTTAAACCTGCTTGTTGAAATCAATACCTCATTCTGGGGAAATAAAAATATCGCATCAGGGATATTTTTAGACCTCCTCAAAGCAAAGCTTTGGATAGTCTAAACGAAGACATATTAATAACAAAACTAGAAAAACCAAATAAGAAAAAAAAAAAACTTTAAACTGGATCATTGGTTACTTTACCGACAAAAAACAATAAGTACAAATTGAACATCAAGCATTCAAACTTTTAAGCCAAAACCAAATCTTCTCTAAAGTCTACAGTTCGAGGCTTTCCTCCAGGATCTATACTTGGGCCGTTCATTTTCAGGATTCTTGATGATATAGTTATTTATCTTCTAATATTTGCAGTCACAAGCTGAGGCCGATGTGTCTAGAGCGCAGCGAGTGACGGGGTTGGCACATGAAGCGTGCAGAGGTTTCCCCTAGTAATGAATTATCAATTCATTGAAAGTATTAAAGCAAAATAACTTCAATGTTAAAAAAAAAATAAATTAAAAAAATAAATTTACCAATGTGGTTTGGACCTTTGTCTCTCAACAACGTTATAATACCATAGACCTTCTAGAAGGTCTATGATAATACAATGTTAAAAATGCCACTGGCGTAGACAGTAACAAAAAAAAGGACAGCTGATTAAAAAAATAGAATGTAAATTTATTAAGTGAAAATTTTATTAAAATAACTTAAATATTACTTTTTTTTGTGGTTTATTGCAACACTTAGTTGTTCCATTAATTCTCATTGTTCCCCTAAGCAAACAATAACTTTGGATTGTTTACCAAAATTAAAGTAACAACTATGATTGTGATTAATCAGTGTTTTATTATTATTGATTTTTAATTTTATAAATCATAAAAAAAGACTTCGACTGGATTAATATTTTCTGGTAAGCTGAGTAGATTCTAACTTTAGTTTTACAATTGATTTCATATAATCCAAGGTATTATTCAATAAGCTACTTACCTTTTAACTTTTTGTTAGTAATATCAGAATGCTTATGATTTAATTGCTAAGAAAATACTGTTAGGCATATTTGTTTGTTAATAATTTACCCTATTTTCCTGTAAATTAGTTAAATATTAACCCTCCATTGGGTTCAAGGTATCTGAGGGATACAAAGACTCATATTTTCCGCACTGTTCTATTGCTTCTGACCCTCTAAGGATTATGCCGATAATGTGAATTCCCCAAGCACCTCTACTTCTATCAACATCATAGGCCTAACTGGTATGTTATGGCTAACATCAACTGAGTTTAGCCTGTTGTATCTCGCAGATACAAACTGACTTTTCCTGTCGTGGATTTTAAGGTATTCTTCAGATACATAGCGATCTTTTGTGATATGAGTGATAAAATATGATCCTTGTTGTGTTAGTGCGTTTGTTATTACTGTATTAAATTTATGAAGTAATGGCAGACAGAGATCTTCATTTAAATGTAGGCCTATCAGAAACTAACGATTTGTACATTAGTAGATTAATCAGTAGTTAAATTACATAATCCAGTAGGATAGCTGTAATCAGAGTGAGAATGAAAGTAGGCCTGGTATTTAAATGCAGTTTCTTGCCACCAAACAAGTTTGGAACATTTTGCTTGAACTGGGTCTGGAATTGCCTATTCCGCGGAAATAATGTATTTCACCGAAAAATTCGAAAAAAACCAATGTTACAACATTTAGTATTTTTGTCATATATTTCCATTAATTTAAATGATATTTTAATCATCTTTTTTACATTTTGATGCGTTTTTTTGTGCTGAATACAAATTTGAAAACTATTTCGGTCTTTTACAAATATTTCTCGAGATATAACGAAAAAACTACTATCGCGGCGAATCGCGATTAGCGGCCATTATGCGATCATTATATACAACAACTATTAATCACAAAAACCGAATTTACCTATACTCCCGGCGGAGTGACGGCCAATAGGCCGTCACGGAGGCCACACACTTGAATTTTACGCAAATTACGAATTTTTGTTGAGAAATAGACAGTTAGGATAAGTTGGGTTATGTTTGGTTTGGTCAGTAAGAAATGCATTTTTCGAGCTGAATAAATAATTTTAAAACCAGTTGTATATTTGTGTTCAGCATAAAAAAACACGAGAAATGAAAAAAAAGGCGTCGAAAAATAAAGATTTTTAAAAAAGTTGGTTTTTTTCACTATCAGATTAAAAACTAGTTTTTCGATTTTTCGATAAAAAACGAGTTTTCTGCGGGTGAAATCAAACTCTTGAAGCAGTATAAATTCATATTTCACCACTTTTTCAACATGAAATCGTTTTTTTCAGAGGTGGCAAGAAAGTGCATAATTACCGTAGGCCTAATATAGAAGAAATTTTTATGCTGAGGAATGTATAGAAAATTGTGATTGTGAGTAAAGTGGTGATGAAGAAGAGGGACTGTAAAGGAGCAAGGGTTTGTAAATTAGAGAGAGAACAACAAAATTAAATGCTCTTGTTAGATATTAATGTGTTATTTATTTTAACCTGTGCCTAAAATTTCAACAAAAACACATTATGAATAACTAAATAAAGCTAAAACTAAAATGAACCATAGCTATATAGTGTCGATATTTATTTAAAAAAGTGAAAGGCTGGAATTTATGTCTCAGATACTAAAATCGTAAAGGTTTTAAAACAAGTACTTCAAATGTGTTTAGTATTGAAACTAAAAAAAATAATGTTTTGTGTAAAAGCATACATCTAAAACTGTATTTTTATATATAAATGAACTCAAGTAAATTAAAGTGTTGAAAAATAAAATGTAGGCTAAATAATAAAAATACAATTATCTACAAGATAAATTTTGACCTCTCATATCGGTTTTTGATTGCGAACGCTGGCAGGATCAAAACTTTATTCTGTCTTCATGTCATTTTAGGTTGTTGAAGGAAAATTGTATCAAATAACAAAATACTTGGGAATAAGTTTGTCATTGTGATGGGTATGTCCATGGTCACACGTTACATTTAAACTCAAAAAAGACATATTACATACATACATACATCCCGCGTCGTCCCGTAGACCAGTGTTGGCATGGGATCCGTCAGCACTTTCATCGAAGAGATGAAGTGGAAAAAGGTTAAGGTAGGCCAGGCTAGGGAGGGCTAAGATTCCAGAAATTCTGTAATACCATAGAAACTTTTGCTGATTAGGTATTTTTTTAATTTAAGTTTGAAAGTACTAAGTTTCTCTATTGTCTTGAGTTCAGAAGGTAATTTAGAAAAGAATTTAGGTCCAACAAAGTTTGGCTTGCATTCACTAATTCTAAGGTTGTGTTGTACAGAAGTTAGGTTATTTCTATTACGAGTATTATAACTATGAGTGGGTGGGTAGTTAGTATGGTTTGTGGATTTGGCGTAAACTAAGACTTCATAAATGTACAAAGATGGAATAGTCAGAATACCTAATTTTATGAATGCATCTATACAACTATCTCTGGGTCGCAGCCCGCTCATAAGTCTAACAGCCCTTTTCTGTAATCTAAAAACTAAGTCTAAGTTCCTGGAGGAAGAATTACCCCATAATATTATGGAGTAATTAACATGTGATTCAAAAAGACTATGGTATACTAGTTTAGATAAATCTTTATCTCCCAGAAGAGAAATATTGCGTAAGACAAAAAGGCCCATAGACAATTTGCTACAAAGGCATTTTGTATTCTCTGACCAGTCAAGAGAACCATCCAACCTCACTCCCAAGAAATTTATGTTGTCGAGTTCTGCCAATTGGGAGTCGCCAATTAAAAGAGTTGGTGTTTCTGAAAATTTTGAATTTTGTCGTTGCTTAGTTCGAAAATGAACAAAGTTGGTTTTGCTGGGATTTAAAGAAAGTTTGAGGTCTGCAAAATATTCTGTCAGAAGATTGATCCCAATGTAGGATTCAATTTCCAATTGTTCCAAATTGTTTGATTTAGTGAGTAGGGTGGTGTCATCAGCATAGACTATTAAGTCATTTGAAGGAAGGAAGTGATTTATGTCATTTATGTAGAGCAGGAAAAGAAGAGGTCCAAGAATCGAGCCTTGGGGAACCCCACTGATTGAGTTTAATTGGTCTGAATGTACTTTGTGAATTGTGCCAGTGTTTGTAATATGTGTAATTTCGGTGATTTGTTTTCTGTCAGATATGTAAGAAATGAGCCAATTTAAAGGTGTATGTGTTATTCCAAGTGCAGAGATTTTCTCGACCAAGATCCCGGGGACAACGCATATTATCCCAAAACTTAACTGAACCCAAATAAAAATGTGTACCTTAATCCTGATATATTTACCTTCAAAGCTTTAACAATTTAATTAATTTGTAATCCTTAATATTATTACAACAAAATTTTATCCTTTGGTAACTCACGTTATTGAAAGTGACATCTACGTGGTTCGGATTCACGTAAAGCTGTAGGTCCCTTAGTTGCCCTGGCTGTTGGGCTATTAATAAATTGCCCTTTCTGAGGAACAGTTGAACTCAGTAACCAGACTACACTCATCCACACTCATCCTACACTCATATAACCATTCATATTCGCCTTAAAATACCAACAACGTTGTGTCGGCGTCTCATATGTAAGAAGGAAGAAGAATAAGAATGAAGTAAAAATGTCCCAAATACATTCTGGCTCAATCCATATGAAGTTATTCAATCAAAATTAAATAGGTGGCTTGACCATTTTAAAATATTTTCATTTTTTTGTATGTTTTTACCATACTCATGAAATGAAATGAAAAAGTTTTATTTTGTGAGGCAAAGTTAGCACCATTAGGTCCTCTCTTACACTTAACCTCATAAAGAAAAATTAATACATAACTACAATGAGTATATCTAAGAGTTCATACATGTTCACTGCTGCTGAGCACATTATTTACGTTAAACAACAATAAAAAATTATAGTTTTAAGATAATTAAAACTAAACAAATTAAGCATAAAGCGTGAAAGAACATAAAACAAAGAAGAAAACAAAAACTATTACATAAAAAAAAATAAGTAAAAAATAAAAAAAAAAAAAAAATAAAAAAAAAATAAATAATAATAAATAAAAATTATTCCATGAACTGATCACAACAATCACACATACACTCAGTCCAACATTGATAACACGGCCAAGGCCTACAACCCCCACGAATTCGCCGACAACCACTCCCTTAGTGCCGCAACAAAGCGAGCTCGACTATCAATATTTCGAGTTGAAGGATCAAGTTTATTCCACAATCTGCAGGCAGTGACAGTAAAAGATCTATTGTAAAGTGCTGTTCGATGAGCTGGAATAGTTAACATTGAAGAACCCGGACGCGTGTCCCGATTACTTTTGCTGAAGTTAAACACAAAATTTGAAGCTAAATAAGAAGGATTTTTGGATTGAAGAACATTGTACAGTAAAGATAAAATTTTGACCTTTCTGTACTCAAGTAACTTCAGTAAATTTAGCCGCCTGAAGTAAGGAGTGATATGTTCTTCTTGACGGAGATTGAAAATATAACGTAGACAGTAGTTCTGCGCTCGTTGAAGTTTATCAGAAAGATGGGTAGGCATGTCATTGATGGCAATGTCGCAGTAGTCAAAGTGGGGAAATACAAGAGTTTTCACTAGCATAATCTTAACATCTAAAGGTAAACAGTTATAATATCTCTTAAGAGTGTGAATACCAGCAAAAACCCTATTACATGTTAAAGATACATGATCAGACCATGTAAGTGTAGTATTCATAAGGAGTCCCAAGTTCTTAATTTTGTCACAGTAGTTAAGTGAATTATTATCAATAGAGATGCGGGGTACTGTATCAAGATCAATCTGTGCCATCAGTCTGTTATGTCCAATAATAATAGGTTGAGTCTTGTTGTTTTTCAGTCTTAAGCTGTGTCTGAATGCCCAGTCACCAATAGATTTAATGTCAGAATTCATTCTATGAACCCCTTCATTTAAGTCTGATACATCAACGTGAGAGTATATTTGTAAGTCTTCAGCATAAAGGTGATTATTACAGTGAGAAATGCTGTTGGACAAGTCATTGATGTACAGAGTAAACAGTAGAGGTCCAAGTACAGAGCCCTGAGGGACACATTTGGTTACACTTCCCCAATTAGAGTATTCGTTATTCATATGTACACGCTGACGCCGGCCAGTCAGATAGGACTCAAACCAGGAAATACTGTCAGACTTTGAGCAGTGGATGATAGATACAATCAAACGCTTTAGAAAAATCAAACAGAGTGAGCAATGTCACTTGTCTGATGTCCATAGCTTTTCAAATATCCTCAGTGATATATAGAAGTGTAGTGGTGGTACTGTGATTTCTCCGAAAACCTGACTGAAACTTACTAAAAAGATCATTACTAGAAAGATAATTACATACTTGTTGGTGAACAATCCTCTCAAGACATTTAGAGAGCGCAGGTAAGATACTGATTGGTCGATAATCAGATGGAGAAGATGGAGAGGATGTCTTGGCGATTGACCGAACAATTGCTGATTTCCAGTCAGATGGGAATATTGAGGTTGCAAGTGATTTGTTCAAGATTGACGTGATAACAGGTAAAACTGCGGGGATTATAACTTTTAATAACTTGATAGAAATGTTGTCTGCCCCAATCGCATTACTTTTAATCATCATAATGGATTTATGGACCTTATTCTCATTTGTCATAGTTAAAGTAAAATATGAATCACGAGGAGTTGGAAGCTGAGATCTTAGATGATCTGAAAATACAATAGCCCCAGTGTTATCAACAAGGAGATTAATATAGTAATTATTAAGCTCATTAAGATTTACTGAGATGGGACTATCAGTTTTAATCCTGGACACCCCCAACTTCTTGATCATATGCCAGCGTTCAGTAGATGATTTATTTTCAGTGAAATATGTATATATGTACCTAGCTCTTGAATTTCGCATTTCTTGTTTAACTCTATTTCGTAGATGTTTATAGACATTTCTATCAATGAGGTCCTTAGTCCTCTTAAATTTCCTATGGATAGAGTCACGCTGGGCCATTAAATGACGTATGGCAGGAGTGATCCAAGGGGAAGGTTACCTGGTTATTCGTTTGGTTACAACGGGGGCATGTTTGTCCAATAGATTGACAAGAATATCATTGAAGTTATCGACCTTAATGTTAACATCATTAGCAGATAAAACTGTGTCCCAATTCAAATTTCTAGCATCTGCTAAAATGTTAGCAGGGTTAATGCTTTTAAAATTTCGAAAAGAAACAAACTTAGGCACGTGCTGTGGCGATGTGATTTTTTTCTGTACACACAGTACAGAAAGAAGGTCATGTTTTGATATCCCAGGGACAGACAACTGGCCATGATGTGCAATTCGAGTTGAGTCACTAACTGCTAGCAGGTCAGACGCATACTCATAAGAGGTTCAAAAATGATTTTTAAAGAATTTGATCTTCAACCGTTTATTCGTGGCAGCTATTTTTATTGATGAGAATCCGGTGATTTTGGGCTTTGCAGACATTAGCGTTAAACTGATTATCTCTGGATTGGATTATGCTACAGCTTTCAAACCAACACCATTATTTTTATTTTCAGAAAGACCTCTTCTTATTACTTGTTATCATCTTTATGGCTCTAAATGTAATGTTTCATTCGCAAAATAGCATCCTTAGTTTTGTGTTAGAAATTGGGAAATTCTAAGTTTTGGTAGCTTAAAAAACAAAGAAGGGGTGATTTTTGTGTAGATTTTTTTGAAAAACAACATCAAACTTTTTGTTTAGTTAGATGGCATAGCTTACTAACATAAAATAAAGTTTAAGGCTTATATTACGTTTCCTTAAAACTTATTACGCAGTAAGCGCATATATTGACTTAGCTTAATCTCTGTAAGCGCTTATAAGTGTAATAATTACAAAAATAATATTTTCTAAGTAATGTTTAATTTAATCCGGTAGTGCGTTTGGGTTATGGGTGGTGGCTCATGAAAGACGCATTGTGCGATTCTTGACCCCGTTAGTTGGCCTGTCAATCACTACGAGTCTGGCAGTGTACATTTCTGCTGCGCCTCCCAACACCATAAGTGCATACGCGCAGATACTGTTGAACCGAGTGGTTTTCATTGTCCGCCATCTCACCTTTTTGAAACTGTGTATTTAGTTGTTTTTATCATTACTTTAGTTTAATATATGTTAGTTATTTATTAGTTTTAAGTGTCAATATGAATAATCCGGACGATTCTGATTTTGACGATTTTGTGCAAGGTGTACTAAATACATTGTATTCAAGTGCTATATGTATTTACTTATTTTTTTATTATATGTTTTACGTGCAGGCCCTTAATGTATTTATTAGTTTATGTACATGTAATTTACTCAATTATACATTTTTTATTAATAGTATTAATAATTTTCATTGATTCATAGTGATCTATACCTAAGGCTTATTTTCAAGTAAAATTTTGTTTACCGTATTTGCATATTCATATATAGGAAAAAAGGTAAAATAAGCTAATAAAAGTTTCAAAATGTTATCATATATATTTTATTTTCCTGTACAGAAAAAGACAAAAAAATGAGCAACTTAAACATATAATTTTGATTTTTACAATAAATGAGCACTTAATGGAAAATAGGCATTGGATAAATGATGCTTGAAAGGTTAATTTTTTATGAATTTTTGAAATTGAAGTTTTCAGCAATAATAATACAGAACAAAAAGCCATGTGGTTCTCATCAATGAGTCAGATCCAGTAGACAGGTCTGCACAAGAGCTCAGTGGACAAGTCTGTTTAAGATTATGAAGTCCCATCTTCAATACCTTGGTTCCTTTGCTCAGTCAATCTAGTTGTGTAGCCAGGGTACTTGGAAGTTTTAAATTTTGTAATCTTATTAAGTAAGTGCAAATATTTAATTGACCAATTTACAGATTTATTTTGTATTACATTCCATCTAAACTTTGTATTTTTGTTAAAATAGATGAACATTGCTCCATTAGAAAAGTAGTTAGTAAAATAGTTACAAATTACTTAAGGTCCAATTTCAAAAACTCTGAAACATTTAAACGAGTTTGAAGAAAATGCTCAAAAGTTTTGTAAATTTAAAGTAAATTCTCCTTCAATTTCAACAATATGTGAGTACCACAAAAAGAAATACACATTAAAAGCTCTGATCCATTAAAAGTTTATAAAAAAGACTTTCTAAGTGCCTAAGAGAAATAAAAGTTGAACCACTTATTTATCCTTGTTAAATCCAAATGAGTCTGAAACAAAACTTGAAAAGATTTCCTGGAAAGAATCTGCCCAAACTGTTTTTCAAAAATGATTCCTCAAGAAAGAACAAAAAATTTTTCAATATATATTGAAACACTTAAAACCATACTTAATAACTGCCTATTAATAAAAGGTTCAAGGATAATTTATAAATTTCATAGCATTTCAGAAAACAATTCCAAAGTGCCATGTTACTTCAGAAACAGAGATTTATGAAGACCATAGTGTCAATAAAATTGCTTCATTTACAGTAAAAGTAAATTATGTTGTTGAGTGTGTGTGTTTGTAATGAATAGTGGTGGCTTGCAGATATTGAAACAGTAAGTTAAGAAAATAATGATGTGTTTGTGAAGTTTTATCAACCAGCGATATAGTTTGGATCGCACTAAAGAACATGCTGAGAAAACTTTCAGTGCTTGAACTTACCAAAGCTACTGGAAGATTGTATTCTATTCCACAAAAGCTATCAGAAAAAATAAGTGTGCTTTTAAACAATTATATGAGTTAGAATAAGGTGAGGTAAACGTAAAATATGTGGAACGGTTTTAGATATTTTAAGACATTTTTTAATAAGTGTATCTTTAATTTTTGTTTAATTTGATACCTTCTGTATATATTATTTTTTACTTTTATAAAAAATTAAGGAAACATATATATTATAAGCCTTAAACTTTATTTTATGTTAGTAAGCTATGCCATCTAACTGAACAAAAAGTTTGTACTATGATAAATCACTTCTCTGTTTTTTAAACTACCAAAAAGTGAGATTTCCCATTTTTTAACAGAAACTTTTGGAGGCTATTTTGCAAATCAAACTTTGCATTTAGAGCCATAAATGTGATAACAAATATTGTAGAAGAGATCTTTCTGAAAATAATGGTGTTGGTTTGAAAGCTGTAGCATGATCCAATCCAGAGATAATCAATTTAACGCTAATGTCTGCAAAGCCTAAAATCGCCAGATTCTTATGAACAAAAATGGCTTTCACGCAAAAACGGTGAAAGATAAAATTCTTTAAAAATCATTTTTGAACCTCTTATGAGTATGGTTATCTCATTATATGAGTATATAAAAGCCAAATACCACTCTCTCACTGATTACTGTTTCTCAAAAACCACTAAACCTCCTAGGCTGATATTTTGTAGAATGATTGAACCTATATTGTAGGCATGCAATAAGAAGGGATTTTGAAAAATTCCTAATAATTCCGAAATGGCAGCCTTTTTTTACCCCCAAACTGCCCCAATGTATTTCTTATGGAAAAATCACAAAAAAATAGCGTTTCTGACCTAACTTGAGAAAAAGCTTAAGTAAAATTTTCAAACCTTCACAGTTCTACCCGCTTAACAAACGTGTGCAGTATATATGAATTTCAGTTTAAAAACTTAAAACTTTGGGGTATCTGGGGCCAAAAAACTGAAATTTTTGAAAATGTAGAAATTTGTACTACTGATGTAGTACACTTACTGATGTAAGTGAGGTATCAAATTAAAGCTATTTTTCTCCTGAATCCAAATATACCATCAGATTTTGAAAAGGATAAATATTAAGGGATATATGCCCCAAAAACAAAATAAAACCTCCTAAAACCAGAAAAAGGGTAATACTAAAATAAAACAGCCAAGTGGGGTATCAAACTATAAGTATTTATCTCATAAATCACATAATACCAATTTATTTTGGAAGAGACAACGTTTATAGGCTCTGCCCCCCCCCCCCCAACCAAATAAAAAATAAGCTCCAAAATGGAAAATTGGGTAATGTTAAACTAATATACCCAAGACCCCATACTGTGGATTTTGGGTCGAGGGAGTACTGGGACGCTGTTGTAGCCCGGTTTCTTCTCACGACCCAATTGTATGGTTCACAGACGGGTCAAGAATAGGCAACAGAGCTGGATTTGGTGTCTATACTGGTGACCCTAGGACCAACGCGTGCGTGAGCCTGGGAGCGTATGGCACCGTGTTCCAAGCTGAAGTCGGCATACGTTCAACGCAAATTATGATAGAGGTTTGCGGGAAACATATCCATATCCTCTCAGATAGTCAGGCGGCCTTAGGGGCCCTTGACTCCTGGAAGGTTTCGTCTGGTCTGGTCTGGGAATGTGTGGAGTCCCTCAGCATCCTGGGTTCAAGAAATCAGGTCCTGCTGGAATGTATCCCAGGAAATAGGGGAATAGAAGGCAGCGTGCAGGCCGATGCCTTGGCTAGGGAAGGTGCTATTAAGCCCTTCATTGGTCCTGAGCCGGCCTGCGGCGTTTCGGCTGCAGCTGTCAAAATACCAACCAAACCTGGGTCCCAGACATCTGGAAAGATGGCGGCGGTTCCCAGGGCAAGGACTCGACAAGCTTCTTGTCAGAAATCCTTCCCAGAAGTCAACAAAGTAACTTCTTGGGTTGAGTAAATTTTACGTAAAGTTGGTGGTGGGACTCATCACCGGTTACGGTTATTTCCGGAGGCATCTAAGAACAGCGGGACTCCTTACGGAGGATCCCATCTGTCGCCTCTGTGGGTTGGACGAAGAGTCGGCAGAACACACTGTCCGGGAGCGTGAGGCTCTTGGTGCCAGCAGAAGAGTACCTTTTGAAGGCTCACCTCTGGGACAGTCGGAAATTACTAATCTAGTGAAGAAGCTCCTTGGCCTGGTCAAGGATTGCCAGCTTTACGACAATTAGGCACCGGGATTGGCACAAAAAGCCTCAGGCTTCTTTGCAAGGGTTGGCTGGACCAACTGCATATCCCCTTTTACTCTAACTCTAACTCTAATATACCCAAGTGGGGTGCCAAATTAAAGGTATTCTTCTCTTTAATCCTAATTTATCATCAGATTTTAGAAAAGAATATGTTTAGGGGCTCTACAACCCCAAAAACCAAAATTCATGGTCATACTGCTTAATAATCCTGGCGAGGCAGTGGGCCGATCTTCCTCATGAGGCGACATGCTGAGTTCCACAAAGGAGCCCGTAGCACAGCATCTTGGCGAGGCCGTAGGCCGAGCTCTTCTATGAGGCTAAAGGCTGAGTTTTTCAAAGGGGCTAAAAGCAGAGTTTCCAGGCGAGGCCGCAGGCTGAGCTTACTTCACGAGCGCAGCAAGTGACGGGGTTGGCACACAAAGCGTGCAGGGGTTTCCCATAGTAACATATAAAAAATAGTCAAGCAACTATCATTGGATCACTTCTTATGGATTGACAAGTTTTGTTAAGCAGACAAAAATAAAACCTTACAACATTTACATGTTAAAGATATGTAACTAAACTAACAATCATACAAATTTCATATATTTTTTGTACAGGTAATATAATTTTTCAGTTAAATTAGAGCCATATTGGTATCTCTATTTCTTTATATTAATTATATATTAATATAATAGATTAGTGATTCAACTTGTGGTATTGTGGCGATGAATAAAAAAATAATACAAAAATTTATGTTAAAGTATTTATTTAATTACAAAACCTACAAATACTATGTTTAACCCTTTGGCTGATAAGCAACGATTTATCGTTGTAGCAAAACTCGCTGAAAACTGATAAAGAACGATATATTGGTGTTGGCTGTACGGCCGAAAAGTGTTATGCAACGATATTTCCAATAAATGACCCCCAAAACTAGTCATTTTAAAGTGTTATTCACAAGTTAAGTATTTTTAATGCAATACTCTTCAAATTTTTAGAATTTATTCATAATTAAATTTACTTTTAGGATATACTACAATCAATAAAATAAATATGTTTTCTAACTCAAAAAACAAAAAACGCAAGATTTTTACTAAAAACTGTACATATGTGTGTATATTGTTTAATATATCTATTAACATTTCTCCCTTGTAAACAAATTAGAAACTTAAAGAACAAGACTACTTTCACGAAAATATGTTACTAAGTACTATAGTTACAGATTTTTAGTAAAACCCTAGCAAAAACTGTATGCTGAGGAATGTATGGAAGATTCAACTGCTGAATACAGTGCTCCCGTATGGCTAAATAGCGCACATACAAAAGCAACTGATATCCAACTTAATAGAGCCATGAGAGAGCTATTAGTGGCACCCTAATGGCAACTTGACTACCTTGGCTTCCGGTGCTGTGCAATATAGCCCCTTCAGAAATAAGACGTCAGGAATTCAATAAGATCCTCCCCCATTACCCCCCCCCTCCCCATTACCCAGGATCTCCCATGTCAGAATCGTCGCTTAAAATATCGAAACCCACTTTTATGTGCTGCTTTCTAGTTGAGCAGATCAAATTTCTCGCCCAATACTAGCTGAGCCATAGCCTGGAACAGTTTTGTTAGACGAAATAAGTTCCTTATTAACGATCCGTCTATACCTGTAGGTGGGATGAACCTCCCTTGTAGGGAGTGGACATAATTGAATTGGTTTCGAACTGGAGTGGGCAGATGTAACTACTGGAAATACAAATGGGGATTGGCAGTAGATCAGTCATGTGATTGCGGAGAGTATATCCAAACAATGGGTCACATAGTTTTAAAGTGCCCCTTGCGCTCTTTTACGGAGGGATTAGCTAGCATAAATAGAATCATTTAGACAGGTCTTAAATGGCTTGATGAATTGTATTGATGAATTAAGCTTTGTGACAGGAGGCCATTTGCTATTTATTTTTTAATTTGTATTATAATGTAATGACTTTTTGTCCAATTATAAAACTCAGCTTGTAAATCATTTTAAATTAAAAAAGAAAAAAATGTAGCTAACAAAAAAACCACACGATAAATATATATATATAAGCATTAGCAACAACATTTAAATTAAAAATATAAAAATGAACTTAAATTTTCTCTCATATTATGCCAAGAAAAACCTAACCTTAAACACAAAGTCCACACCACACAACTGGTTCCTATAATACACTAAAATATCCCTGTGACACTTTGGTGATTCAAAACTGTCTCAGATGGAGGCCAAAAAGACCAAGAATAAAAAGGGAGGATGTCATCTGCGTGCAGAGGTCTTTGTCTATGAGGAAACTGTATGACGGTTGGGAAGTAGGGAATCAGGTGGCTGCTCCCTCTGGGCTGCTTAGAAGACAGACAGATCCAGCCAGAAGGTATCACACGCTGCCTCAAGGCACCATCCAACAGAAGTAGGCCAACAGTTGACAATCTGCCTCACTCCTGAACCCTGGAGCCGGAAGCGTGACAGAGCTTTAGCCACATATAAAGACAATGATAGGAAGAATAGAAATAAATACAACGAGAAATAAACAAGGAAAGACAAAAAGAAACAAAACAGCAACATACAAACGAAAACCAACATAGAAGGAGAAGCTATCTTCGAGGCGACGGTGAAAGTGCAAATGGCACAGTGAATATTTTTTCTTGGATTGCTTGTAAAAGTTTTTCTTGTATGCGTCCAAGGTTTCTATACAACAGGTTGTCTCATTCTCATATGGTCTATATAAGCCGAGTGGTGACATCAGAGGGAGACCTCTAACCACACAGTAAGTGTATTACTTACTCTGTGCCTCCTACATAGTGAGCTGAACAATTAAAACTACTTACTAAAAACCATTACTGTATTGTTCTTAAGACTATTTAAATTTACGGTATTTTAATATTAATTAAAAGCAGCAAATTATCTTTTTCATGTGTTGCTGGGCTATACTTACTTAATAAATACTAAATTATATCAATATTAAAATCAGTCACTTAAGTTAAATAAATAAACAACGCATACTGTATTGTCATTGAGTATGAATATCAAATTGCTACCTGCGCGATATGGATGCGTTCTTGTATGAAACAAACTCTTGTATAGGAACCTTTGTATGCGTCTTGGACATCTTATTCTGAATTTTTATTAATGCGATGGTTATTTTTAGGATATGGATTATAGATCACCACTACAGGATTCATATGATTCTCATGATCGCCAGCAGTCTTCATACGGTGGAAGATATGCACCTTATCCTCAAAGGAGAGGTCATGCAGACTATCGTCAAATTCAACCTCATCCCTATAGTAAGTAGATAAAGCCAACCCCTGTGGCACTATTCAAGCAAACTATTTCTTACTGATTTTAATCCTATTTATAATTTATTCTCTAATTTTAAAAATAGTAATAAACATACATCAAGTAAAGAAGGCCAATAGTACCAGAGTAGTGAAAATAGATATATAAAACTGGAACTCCTTTACAGAAAAAAAAGAATTGTGAATTTATTTTGTAAATGAAAAACAACTGTAAATTTGTGCTTTACTACGTATGGGG